>JADAQX010000049.1:0-130363 GCA_015476325.1 Cardiosporidium cionae
TTGAGAAACAAATCCTTTTCACTGACTCTATCCGCAAACTAACTGTAATGAATAAGTTGTTTTTATACGTAGCGATTCTATTTGCTGTAAATGTAAAGATTTGTGCTGCTTTAGTCTTTTTTAATTCCGAACGGAGAAATATAAATTTTCCTGCTGAAATGCTTGTTCCAAATTTGTGTTACCAGTACCCGGAGTACAAAAATTCATTACGTTTGTCCATTGGAAAGTTGAAAATTCTAAATATTGAATTGCTGCTTGAAATATTGGTAAAAAAGCATTGATTCAAACTTTCCTGTAGCAGACAATATGCTGATACCATTCATTGAAAAAGAAATGCTATTCCTAAAGCGAGTCAACAGTAACTACTATGCATTGGTAGTGTTGGATAACATCGAGTTAGTTTCAGCATCCCCCCAACTATTGGATCTCTCCTTCCTGGATATATTCCCACCCCACATCACTCACAGTTACCACAAGAGTGTTTTTACCTTTTTTTGTAGAAATCCTCTTTCTTTTTCAAGTGGTTTTTTTTCTCTAGCAAGCATCGACCGTCGTTCAAGAATGAGAAAAGGAACTTTAATCAGCTGGCCATTTTTACATTTTTTATGCTGTCCAGGTGATAGTCCCTGCGAACCTACCAAAAGTGAATAGTCCCAATTCTCTATGAAATGCAGTTTTTTGCTACCATATGCGTAGTTGCATTCTATTTTATTGGAAATTGAGGCAGCCGATTACTCCATCGAAAGGTTATTTGGCAGGTTATTGGTCAATATTTTAAGTAGCGGATTTAAAAATGTTTATTTCAACCTATTAATAGAGCCATATATTTGTAACTGAACCGAAAAGGCATCTTTTTCTTTGCAATTGTAGGGAGAAGTGATTTAACTGCGCGATTCGAGGAAATCCATTGGGAAAGCGCTCTTACAGGTCAACTAAAGTCTACTAGTTAGGTGTTCTCACTCGTGAAAATAAAAACCCACAAATTGGATTTTTTGTGAATATGCAGGGTTGAGATGCCAATCGATTATATTAGCGCCCAAATTGAGTGTTTTTAATGAGGATCACAGTCGTACTACTGATTCTTTTGGATTGGTTTCATCTACATGGCCATTTGTTTTTGTATCCCTTAATCATTTAGGGAGTGCCCCAACTGTTAAAACAGGTATTTTTTTGATACAGTGACTTGGCTGAGCATAATGTTAAAGGCTATTACGCCGTTGATATTTTTGTAGAGGCTGCAACGGCATTTTTCATACATCACACATGGAATGTCAATCGTCTTTAAGTATGCATCCAAAATGAGGCCCGCACAAATAAGACGATTCGAACATTTGGGGGGTAATGCATTGGCAGATTGGTGATAAGATGCCGCAACCATTTTACTAAAACCAGACGTTGTCGTGCATTTCAGGACGGTTATTACCGAGCCACCGTTTAAATCCATACAATTTGTTGCTTTGCTGAAAAATTATGCTTGTAAGTGGATAGATGCAGCATTATCAAACGGTGTTTCCATAGTCTCATTAAACCATCTCGGTATGAGTGATTTGTAAGTAGAGGCACATTATGATACTGTACGACTGGTGGAGAGTAGCAACTTATAAAGTACGTCATTGTAAACCAGGACCGTTTTTAGCAAGAGCCCCACCAACTTTAATCGATTTCTATTTTAACAAGTATGCTGGACAGATACGCCAGCCAGGCATACATAAAAGGAATGCTGAAGTGAGCGTTTCTCTCTTAGTTATTCCACCCACACCTTTCAAAAACGGTGACTAATGAGTATTTACAAAAAGAATATTGGTGGGACGCCAGAGTGTGTCCTGGCCAAGAGATACGGTAAATAAAAACCTCTTGTGTAATGAACTCTTATTGCGGATTTATGAATGTTTCCAACTTTTAGCGCACAGGATCATAAAGGACAGTATATTAACATTCCTTTTTTATCTCCGTAGTCGTAGTTACCACACCGTTTATTTTCGTCACAGCAGAAATGAAAACTGGTGTATTTCAAAATCCCATAACTGCGTGGGTGGATAAATTATCTGAAAGAGGCAGGACAGTATAGATTGTACAGAAATCCCATAAAATTCGTTCTATTTCGAGCCAAATGCCATTAAAACTTGCTACACAGGCATGTGTCAGCGTGATGTATTGGACTGATACCACGAAATTAGCTGCAAAGAATGTTCATTTACATTTTCTTGCATTTATCAGCATAATTATTGAAGGCCACCACCACAGGTAAACCTATGGCATAGTCGGATTTTGTAAATCTCCACTTTTCTGTATATAATTATCCTAATATCCTATGTTTAGAGTTGCGAAGCAAAAGGGATACGGTATTTTAGCAGTTCATTGTGGATGTTCTTACCACATGTCTTATGATGTTCGCAGGGATTCGAAGTTTGTGTAGAAGTTTACTAATTTTATAAAGGAAACTACAAGTTTGAAGAATACTAAAATAGAGTGTTTGCAATGAAAATTTTAACAGCCTTACTTAAGCCATTTTTTGCTATATATTATTAAACTGATGTGCAAGATTTATTCATTGAAATCAGCTATGGAAAAAAACTTATAGAAAATCGAGGATTAAAGTGTTTTTTGAATTATCACATACAGTACGGCAAAAATACTACTTAAATTCTGATTTCGTTGCATTCTATTGCTGGCATATTATAGGATTCATCTGAGGCAATGCATGCTATAGATTCTGACCTGAAGACATTAACTAATTCTAGAGGCATTCTCGTGATCTCTTCAAACTACTTGAAAGCCGTTGAATTCTTTTCAAACTATTTTGTAGGTTTCGGAAAAACTAGAGATATTTGAGTAGAAATTTATATGTAGCCTAAATACATACTTCTATGCTGTTAACTACAGTTTTCAGCATTTCCCTTATCAAATTTGTTCGATTTATCTGGCTTCTGCGTAAAAGGAGAACGCACTGCTGATTTGTGCTCCACTAACAGATGTGAGAAGCCTCGAATCCAGCTAATCAATTATCCTACAATGATAGATGAATTTGGAGTAGATTTGTAAAATTGCCCGGATGAAATGCAAACAGTTTCTTGTAACAACAAACCTTGCTCATTGGGACCATCACTTTGTGATTTTATTAACAAAAATTGAAGTTCTCGTAAAAACTTCTCAATTGCCTATGTTTATTTATTTTTTTCAGATCCTTTACAGCTGAATCTTGACGGAAAGGAAAAAATTGCAGACTACAATCACAATATTCGAAATATCCTATATACGTGTTATTTGCGAACTATAAAGCCTTAATTTTTGAAAGCTAACAATAATTTATTCCATTATTTTGAAAACTTTCAGCTACTCGGAGTGACTTCTTTAACTTCTACTTTCATCCTCGTTGGAATGCTTAGCGTTCTGATGAACTTTCATATAATTCTTGGGCTCATTATTTGCCAGAAGCTGTGATTGCTCCATCAAATTTGGAGGAAAAATTACGGGGGAATTAAGTTATACATTGAGTCACTTTTTGGATAGCTTAATAAATTGGTTTAAATCATTGAAAAATATTTGTAGTTTTAAATTGAAAATGCTGCACCGACGAGCACAATTTTTTGGTTGAGGTGTTTTAGTTTTGGTGGCATGATAGTACCTTTTCTGAATTGGTTTGGTAGATAAAAAAATATACAATTCAGTTGAACAAATTCTCTTCTGGAGCTCAGGATGAAAAATTGTTAGTTGCTTTATCCTTTTAATTTTGATTATTCTCTTTCTTGTTGTTTGCTCTGCTTTGAAGCATTGGAAAATCCTTTCATCTTTGAACAGGGTAGATGTGAGTAATTATTTTATAATTAATAATCAACTTCATTTTGTGCGTATATGTTAGTGAACACAGTCACAACATACTACATTTTTTCTAGCTAAAGTTTAGTGAATTGTTTGTTTCACATATCATATGTTAAACCTTTTCAATCATTTGTATACCGTAAATTTTACGTAATTCTCTGCTTTTTTCATACGCTTATCAACTTTGTTAGACAGCGTGTCGTTAGTTAGAAAGCTTGTTTTATTTTAACTTTATTCATTTGGTGTAGAGTTACCAGTTACAGCGGATAAAAAGTAATCGATATTTTTGCAGGTGCGCAGTAGAGAGCTACTATAAACTTTACATATTCAATTTGGCTGTTACTGAATGTTGGGATCATTTTTTTGTAATTAAGAAATGTTAAAAAATCACCATTTCATCAATTGTTTGATTTGAACATGAGCCATTTCAAAATTGGAATTCTGAATTTACTTGTTTGCAAGTATTTTAAGGCAACTAATTTCCGTTGGCTGTGGTAGTTGATAAATTTACTTTTTATAACCCTACATCAAGCACATACATTATTAGGTGTGCAGACAAGCGGTTGCTAGCTTGTATTTATTCGAGATAAAACTGGGATCAAGAAATTAACATGATTTTTTTAAGACTGTAACATTTGCTTACAAAAAGAACTCATTTCATAAATCTTTACATTTACAGCAAATAGAATCGCTACGTATAAAAACAACTTATTCATTACAGTTAGTTTGCGGATAGAGTCAGTGAAAAGGATTTGTTTCTCAACATGTTGCAATGTGAACTCAAACGTCAATTGTCCGCTCTTAAAAAAGTTTAGCGGAGAAATGAGAAATTTAAATGCTGTAACACTTTTTATTTTTTCTCGATTCCAATACTCAACGTAGACTTCATGAAATATATTTTCCCAAGTCTGAATCATTACATTAAACAATGTGTATATACTTTTTGAATGAAACCAATAATTAGGAAGAAATGACAGTGGTCCATTCATTATGAGGAAAGCATTCATACAAACTGATGTGTAAAGAAAACATTTTTTAATACACAAGAAAAATATTGTGCACATATCTATATGTGATTGAAATAAGTGTATTATTCGTGGCTAAGAAAGGGCTTCAAAACAAAACATAGATAAACGTGGGAGTTTTCAAATTGATTCATACACGTATTGTAAGTCAAGTCTATGATTCTTGCTTTGAGATTACTATTATTCCATCGCATGGAATCAAAAGTAATGAGTCCAAATAAACAATCTTTTGGATATGAACCATTCGCAGAAAGTGTTGTTTTTTAAATTAACAAATGAAAGAGTGTGCAACATTAAATGATTCTAGGCAGTATTAGCAAAATAAGTCAATTCCGTTCATTGTAATAAAACCATGGAAAGATACAACCAATTGTCAGCATTTGTAAAAGGTATACAAAATTTTAATGTAGATATTTAAGCAAAGAAACGCGTATGCAGCACTTATATTTATGCGTGACATGGGTGAGCTGTAACCGAGTAACTGTAAGTTACATGGCGAGACGAATAAATATTGTGAAGCGAAATGTTTGGCGTTATGTTATCATGTCGTTACGTGCATGTAATCACATACCATACCAAGACGAATAAATTACATTGATAAGCGAACCATTATGAAAGCAAATATTGTCTTTTTGAAAATGAAATGGGATATATCCTCCATAAGATAAAAAGTATTTTCAATAAAAACCAGATGCAGATTTTTCTCCAGAAGAAATTCAGCAAGGTTAGATAGATTAAGTCTTTTCCCTACCTCAAACACTAGACTGATCATGTGTTTTGTGCTGTATTATCAATATTTGAGTGCATAAGACTTTTAAAATCTTTTTCAATAGATTTTACTACTACGGAAAGGCATGGATAGGATGATATCAAAAATTATCAATTCAAATACGGTAGGGTAATATCGTTTAGGCTGTTGCTACACAAGTCTGGTTTGCTTTTCCTTATTCTCGATCAGCGCATGAGATCGAGTCAAACGCATGCAAGTCATATCTTTGAGGGTTTTTATAGATGATGCAGCCAATCTCTTAGCGTGGATGTATTCTCTGAGATAAAGCCAACTTCTTCTATGTATAGTACGTATACAACTGAAGGTATATTTTGCCAACGAGTAATCTTGCGCACACAAAAAATGGAAACAATTAAAGTGGCGTATTAGCACTAATAAGCACAAATTATTTTTGTAAAGTCTTCCCATAAAAAATTTTGTAGAATTGTGGATTTATTGTTGAGGGTCACAATTATTTGGCCACTTTAGGCGGCATAAATGTGGTGTATGATTAATTAAAGTTGTTTCAAGTAGTTGCAGTGCAATGCTAAAGCTGATTGTGAAACAATTGATTCGTCGTTGTGTAAGGATTTATGATTACTTTTTCTGATTTATGCAACGAAAGTAGCTTTAGTTTCCAATAAATATTGCTTACAACTATATGGGTTTGTTAACCATTATTGATGACGAGAAATGTATAATGGTGGTGCTATGCATTGTATGTCTACTTATGTTTTGTTAAGCAAGCCTTCCGGTTACGTATCAAAAAACGAAAAGTTGGCCATAGAGATAACACCGCTGTTGACAAGTAAGCTAATGTAACTGCTTTTGGGCAGTACAAAAAAATGGGTCTATGCATGTGACAAATGCCACTCAAAGAAATTACATAGGTACCTTCTAGAGTGTAAGGTTATTCCATGGTAAGAAAATCAACCGGCGAAGATTTCTAATTTATAATTAAGAAGCAGGTAACGGAAGTACTATTACAGCGCATAAAATCCAATGCTTTACGCAAACTATAAAATGATTTCGCATTTTTTTAATGACCAAATTCACTTTTAAAAATATCTCGCACTCAATTTTTCGAAATTGATAATTTATTTTTCAAACTTCCCCAGCGCAACCGGTGTTACTTATCGGTAACAAATTCGCCTGTTAATCGAGATATAGCAAAAATCAAGTTGTAAAATACTAGAGTAAGCATGTGGAACAAAATACTCATCAAGAGAAGCACAGAAAATCACTGGCACAAAGTAACAAGACGAACACCTTTAACCACTTCCACGCCAATACTGCTGTACCAGAACAAGATTTGACAATTCATACGAGATGTACAATTATTTTTATGCCACAAACTAAAATTTGAAAAATAGTTATATGCAAATGTCGAGAAAATTTAGCTCTTGTGATTTCTCGAGGCAAAACGAAGAAATTCAATTCAGTGCAATCTGTTCCTAAAGAAGAAAAAAAAAGTTTTGCATAAAAGCGAAGATGTAGCTAATGATTTTGATATAGCATTGATCACTCTCTCTTGCCGATCTCTAACACTATTTCCTGGTATTCTCGGAATGGTCCCATGCTTGTTATTTTTATATGCAATGATTCAAAATGGAATAGAAACTAAAGAAGATAATTCTACGCTACGCTTAACATGACCTTAAAAGTCAAAGATGCAATCATACGCTGCAAGCGAATTGACACAAAGCGCCGTCTGCGCCGTGATGTTTATTCATAGAAAAATTACGATTTAATTTCTGTATGAATAAGTAATAAGAAACAAAGCAGGTTTGAAGTGTTCTAAACCTTATATGCACAGCACAATTTCATGATCTATCGTAACTCAACTTAATGAATTTGGTAAGAAAAGAAAATTTCTTTAGCAAGTTTCAAACGGCCCGATATACGCATATACATGCTGCTACGATACATTACCACCTGTTCTATGCGCTGCCCTGCTCCGAAGAAATACTTAAGTCGTGTCGTTGAAAATGTAGCTCTATTTTTAACGGTAGGGTCAACTGCTCCCAAAGTGAATTGAACTGCTTAGGTTAGACGAATTCAATTTTTTTCGCTTTTCCTATACATTCTTTGCAAAAGTGTGTTCAATCACCTCTATTGTAAAATACTGCGAATTGCTTTTCTTGATAACCATGCTTTTTTCATCAAAATAGATTCTATTCAATGCCTATAGAATGTCAATGATATGCTTAAATTTGCTACATTCTGTGTAGCTACAGGAAAAGCACACTTGATCGCTTCGACACTTCATCTGTCTTTCATGTCTAGCCATGCTTTCTTATTCGTGTTGATCAGGTAAAGCTCTTCATTGATTGAAGTAGTCTCTGCTTTCTCGTAAGAGTTATTCATAGTTTTCATTTATGAAATACCCTTTCATCAAAAAAGTCTACACAATTTACATACTGTTAGAAATACTAAGGATTTACTACAGACAGTAGCGCCTATCGCATTTATTGATTTAAAAACGATTTCATGGAATTTTGGCTGCAACAAAAATCTGTTTTCATGCCTTTTTGTTGATACTTGCACACACAAATCGAAATGGATATGTGGATACCATAAGAAGCCAGATAGAACCTCTTTATTGTAGGGAGAACTGTTGCGAATGAATAGCAAGCAGAGTGTTGATTTCAACAAAATTGAAATTCGTAGCAGCACATGCACTTTGGTTGGTTTTTATCGCAAGAAAAATGAGAGGTTGACAACTCTCAGATGATCACTTCAGCATGTTTGCAGGAAATATTTTTCGTTACTCATATAATTTTCTATTTCTTACATGATACCTAAATATTGAAGTGGCGTTTCTGCATGTTGTTTTATTTCAACTAGAGAAATAATCTTTCGCATTTGTTCCCTTATGATTCCTCGGACTATTTTAGATCACCTCAGTAGCCTGAAATATTTCCAGGCGATACTTTAAATTTCAACTCAAGCGGAATCATCGCTACTGGTAATATTGCTGAGCTCAGTGTTTTTTCGTTGTTTATCTTTTATATTCTGCCCGTTTTAAGATTAAGTCTGCTGTTCACTTCTAGTAGTATGTCGGAGTAAGAAAAGCAATGTAAGAAGGAGATGGTTGTAGTAAAATGAGCTTTGCTGTTTGTTTTTTTCTTCACGTCGCACAAAACTCAAACCGCTTGTACTGTTAGCTTCATATTTCTGTTTTTAAAATTCATTATCTTCAGTTTAATTAGTTGGCACTCTACCGCCTCCCAGCAATATCAAATAATTTGGATCATGAAAGATAGGTATTAAAATGTTTCCTTTGCTATTCTTGAATCAATAATTTAGTAATTTTCGTTACTACTTTGCGCTGCTGTTAATAAAAAACTATTTGATTTATCTTTTACTTGTTAAAGAAATTTTTTTTATTCTTGACTGATTGCATTGGCATGTTAGTTTATGCAGAAAAAAGTTTAAGAGCTCTTGCTGATGGAATTTGACTGATAGGCTCATCTCTCCCCGTTTTGTACCAAGATTTTGCGTTACTTCTTCTATCAATATTCGATTTTGAATGAGTAACTGCTCTTCAATGCATTTGGGAAGATCGATAAAAAAAGTGAGATGCAAGTTTCATCATCTATAATTCCTGGATTCGCTGAAGGGACGTACATATTATGCTTGTATAATCACTCTATTTTTTCAATGACAGCCGATGGTGCATTCATGATATTTAAAATTTACCAACTTCAACGCAATTTGTAAAATTGACGCCCCTTATCTGAGAATCGCATTTGATTCCTTGGACATCACTTATATATTTTCTTGGAAAAAATTGCTTTAGATACAGTGGTTAAAATAGCACAAAAGCGGCTTATTTTTGTATCTTCAAAAAATATCCGAACAAAGTGTGTTCTTATCAATTTCCTGCTGATAACTCTGAATGAAATGGAGAATAAGCACTGTTTGGAAGGCGTTTTAACTAAAGATGATGCGATTTTTGATACATCTGTGAGAGAAGCAGAAGATGTACAAGATAGCCCCTCTGATGAAAATTTCAACTCAGTTGAGGATTCACCCGAAGGTTTCGCAACGTTGTCTAATGAGGACCTATTAAGTTTGAAAGGACGTTCAGAAGAAGAATACATACGAAGTAAGAAAACTCATTTTATTCGCTATTTTTCGATAAAGCTTGTCTGTGGATGATGTGTGTAAAATGAGCAAATGGGATGCATGAAAACGTAAGATATAATTTGAGTTAGGGAAAAGCTAATGAACAATGAAAATAAGAAAATACAATTTTTAAATAATTGTATTCCACAAAATATGGAATTGACGTTAAAGATATATTGGAGTGAACTAGTTTGCATTTGCGCGGTCGCTGTAGTACTGTGTGTTGCAATATTGAATGGCTGTGCATTCTCTGCGTTTTTTCATTAAGTATTACGGAATATAAATGATTTGTTATATCGCAGTCATTGACGAAATTGCATCAGGCCGCGCAGTGTCTCCAAGTATTCGAGGAGGCGCGAAAAATGTTTCTGCAGTAGCAGCTTTGACGGTACAAAAGTTTTTTGTGTTGTGTTCCTTAGCTATAGGTTTCATTTCTCCAGTATTTCGTTCTACAATAGCTTTGTTTTCTATCTACTTCGTGCTTTTATTTAACACTTTTCGTACCTTTGTGGTACTTCGACACTTCTTGGATAACTGCTACTACGTAGTAGTGTAGTGAATAGAAGCAGTTGTGCAACTCGTTTTTGTACTTCTGTTAGTGTTGCAGGGTTTTTCCTACTTTCAGTGTTTTAAGTGTGTTTTTTATTGCAATCTTCAAATTGCATAGCTTTTTGAAAGCAACTGACATTGTATACTCTTAAAAATTTATTGATTTTTTTTTGTTTCATTTCCTGATACTTTTTTATTCAAATATTTATTGTTTTCTCTTAGCCTAAACCTTCCTGGTGTATATGTATAGACGAAACTAGTATAAAATTGAATTGAAAACAGTATATTCAAACATTGTTTCTAATATCGTTGTGTAGGAAGACTCCAGTGAAGAAAAATATGTTGAATCGTTGGATCCCTTGACTGATTCGTTGATTGTCGATGAAGAATTGAACGCATCAACCCAAAATCCTAAAGTTATTCGATGTTTACTAGAAACGGCTCATTTGGTACCGATGCGCTTGAGCTATGCAGGTAATTGTTTTTTGCTGAATCGTTCGTAATTCTTCTTGTTCAGCTATTGTAATATATTAATAAATTCACGAAATGAATAGTACGGAAATACATGGAATTTAACAGTTAATTTTTTTTTGGTTCCTTTCTTCCCATCTATGTAACCGTTCCAACTATTGTAGTGTTTACAAATATACTCCTTTTTTAAAACATTACTATGATTCCTATTTCATTTCCAATTTTTTTCCTTGTTGTTTATTTAGAAAAAAAAATAGATTTAAAATTTGTTCAGTTACATATGGGTGAGTTGATGTGTGACATCTGTTTATAAGGATCTTACTACTTTGGTATTATTTCAAAAAAATTTTCGGAGCCATCAGCATCTATGAATAAGCATATGTGCCGTTGCAAATTTACAAAAAATATAGGTGCTACATTTATACATAAACCAGAATACTTTTTTGTCTGTTACCCTACAGAAAGACGCATTTTAGCCTTGTTAGAATCAACGTTGGAAGTTTCGGATTACACTGATAAAATTGATATTTATTGTGGTGGTAATGAAGCGAGACGCATTAACCGTGAAATTAAACAACTATGCGCAATTCTCAGTGGATTAGCAATTGCTCATAATTATGGTACTACGGTGTATTTTTTCATAAATCTTTACTTGGAAACTTTTTTTTGAACTCGTTATAACTTTTACTTTTCAAAGTGTCTATTCCTTTAGGTGGCACTTGCAATTTTTTGAAAATTGCAATAAGCTACTCTAATGATTTTCGAGCACCAGATATGTTTGAATTGATGTGTCCTTTGCAACTTCAATTCCCCTTTTATTCAAATATTTTTGTGGTTTGGAAATTTGCTTTTCTGTCGTGTTCGTCGACTCTTTTTTTGCAAAATAAAAAAATTGCAATTTCTTTGTATCTATTAAGTTGTTAGAATTCTATTATCGTTTCCTATCTTTTAGTTGCTCTGTATGCTTTTGGAAACCTTGGAAGCAAAGAAACGAATACATATTTTTGTTAAAATGCTTGTTCAGCTTTTCTATTTTGTGCTTGCCTTTTAAGCGGTTGAATAATTTCGTTAGCTGTTGTCATTTTTATCACTGAGCTCATTTGATTTTTGCAGATTGCATTGCTTTGTTTGAATGTGCTGCTATTTTATAAGAGCGGCTTTTTTTATCATTTGTTCTTCTGCAGAAGACGGACAACGGCTTCTAAGAGATTATAATTTTGCAGAAAATGCGGAATTCTTTCAAACAGTGTTTGAAATTGGTCGACGATACAAAATATTAAACCCAGAACGAATGCGCAACACTTATGGAAAGTTAATGTATGTATTAATGGATTGCAGAAAGCAAACCCATCAGGATCTACTTGAATTTGATGCTGTAAAACCAAGTTAGTAGTGCAAGATTTTTATTATGTCGCATTTTGTTTCATGAAATGTAGCGTCGTAGTGCGTGTTTATGAAAACGTATATGTACAGGAGAGCGTTATTTTGCAAGTAGAGAGCTATTTAAGAAAAGTCCGAAATTCAGATATACAGAAATCTTTAGAAAAAGAATTGATCTTGCATTTAAAAAAAAAGATTTACAATAAAAGATTTTACTGCGGTAATAGAGCGTTCAAAGATTACGGAGGGACAAAATGAAAGAACTTTTTTTGTGCTCTTGAGAACAAGTAGGAGAGTATATATTTAATTCTTAGTTTTTCTATTTTCTCTGATTTGTTGATCTTTTCTTGTATCTTTTATTCAGTACAGACAGTATACAGTTTATTAAAGAAAAAGGTTAACGGATTGGAATTGTTGAAGGATCCGTTAGTGTTAACTGCTACTATGGGTGTGTCTCCGTACTCTTATTGAAATTGTTTTTAATGTGTAACTCTATACTAAAAGTATTTTTTTGTTTCCCTACAAAGAATTCTGGCACATAAGACGGATAGAAAATGAATCAACCAGAAAGCATTTTGTATACAACTTGTGGGATTTTTGAAAAATGCAATTTGTTTGAGAGTTAAATTGGAGCAAGGAATTTTTTGACCAGATTTCAAAGCAGTTAGAAATGATTTTAGTGACGGTTTTTAAAAACTGTTTTAATCAGTGCATTCTTTTAATTTTTACTTATTTATGGAATTAATTGTTGCTGCATATCTGCCTCTCTAGAAATTATTCCACATGGAAAATCCAGAGCCACAATTCAAAAAGAAATTCGCACTAAAGAAAATGCTATCAAAACTTTGAGTCAGCGTTATTCTTCGGAAGCAACTTCACGAAAAAATTTCAAGTTTTTTGGCTTAAGTAAGATAAAATCATCCTTATAATTGCACAGAGGAACCTCGTAGCTATTAAGCATTTTCTATAACTTGACGGGATATGTAATGTTTAATTAGTATGTAAAATTTCCTACCCCTATTCTTTTGTGCATACATTTGTACAAACGTAACTGTTTTTGACTATGTGCTGCAATAACATTCTGTAAGTTGCTACGAGTATGTTGATAAAGGAAATACGTATAGGAGCCTTAAGTTGTTTTCCCTTTTTTTGCATAAAGATTTGAACCTTTTCAACCGTTATGGGCTGGAGGATGAGGATGAAACCGTACCGAAGGAACACTCGGATGGGCTCACACCAGAAGAAATCGAGCAATGTCTTTATTCTATAGGAGATCACAACACGTATTTGCGTTTTAATAGGGACCCCTGTGATCATATGATTGAGTTAGTTATTTTTGTTGCAAGATAACAGAATACGTTTTTACGCCGATTCTTATACCCATACTTGCTATAGCGTGTTATTCATCGTAGAAATTTTTTTTTATCAGCACTTTCCTCTGTGGTGGTCTTTTCTTTTAGTGAATTTTGTGATATTCTAGAAAAAAGAGCTAGGTACAAATGGAGGAGGTGTTAATTTCTTTTTGTGAAAATTTAATAACAAAATATACCTAGATAGAAGACATTATTGCGCCTAACTTACTGGATATTCTATCCCATTTCTCTTTCTACTTTACATTCAGTGGCACGGTGCGGTATTCTCTAATTTTTCTGCTAAAAAATATCTAAAGTTTTTGAAGTGCAATTTTTTGGTGAATGCGTAAATATGCTTGTGCTAAAATACTCTGTTGCTAGAATTAGCTGTAGGTGTAAAGTATTTCCCAATTTTATGTTACCTGCATTTTTGTAAATATTTTTGTACGTTACAAAGATATTTAAAGGAAAACTTCAAGCACAATGAACCGGAGCGGCACTTTAGCCTGTCTATTTCCATGGGCCATAATGGTGCGCGTCTAACTCATTCTCATCAACGTCAGTACGAATTCGTCTATCAGTCCTTAATATTATGGCGTGAAATTGCACAAAATATGCTTCGCTTGTGGCACTACGTGGAGCGTGATCTACTAGATCCTAGAAATACTTATCGCCTGAGAGACACTGGTCAGGGATTAAATCGGTAATACTGAATTTTTTCAAAATCCCTTAATTGCTCTGTTTGAGATTTTAATTCTGAATTCTTTCTAATTTACTGTGTTGATTTAATTTGATTATATTTTTTGGTGTTTTATTTGAAGAAAATTATGCGACAGAAAATACAAAGATGACTAGTTTTATTTTAAAGCATTCGACGTATTTTCATTGCTCCATTTACGGCGAAGTAGAACCTTGTATGTTTAAGGGAAGATTTGGATTCCCATTGTTTTTAGTTATGATAGCAGAATGGTAAATGAGGCAGCGACATTGTGCATCATCACCCTAATTTCAACGTGCGTGACATTTCCACTAAAAAGCTGGAATATACCATGATGCAATAAAAGTTTTTCAATGGTATATGGGTTTTACAAAGTTTACATTACTCAAATTCTACTCGAGAAATGTGAGCGTATTACTGTTTAATTACGTACCTCCATCATTTGGTTAGAGTGATATTCTTACTTTGAAATGATGGAAGTATGGAAGGTACTGTACAGTAGCTCTCGTGTTTCTTCTTTATGCGAAATTGAAAAGATTCAAAATATCTTCGAGTATACCAATAATGTAGTGAAATAATTTTCCTGTTTTTCATACGAAGTATTTGCTTGAGGTGTATGATCATTTAATCTTTTGGTATCTTCTATGTACACCTATTACGTATGTTGCTCGTTGTGTAATCTTTTAAAAACAAAACTCATGAAGTTTTTCGTTTAAGTAAAAGCTTAGCGTTGTGTTGTTTCCATGCCGCATACTGATACCAAATAGTGTTTGTGATGTGCCAGTACAATAGCCTTTTACAAATACGTTTACGTAGGGTCATTCAGATCTATCCTTTTTATATTGTATAAACTGGAGATGCAATTTTTCTCTAGTGCAGGTCTTGCTATTCATTTTTATGAATTTTTCAAAATTCCATACTTTTAATCGATTTGTACAATTTTTGGAATGTTTTTTAACGTAAACCGAAAATATGCTCAGGCTGTGTGTTTCATTTACAGAATTCAGTTTGCACCGTACGTTGAACGCGAGATGAATAATATTTTGGAAACTATTCGAAGAAAAGTTGGCAGTTGGGTTGGATCATCCGTAGTTCATTTAGGTGATAGAAATGTCCCTAATAGTTTAATGTTTATTGATAAATATACTCAGGTAAATGTGTATTCGATCGTATCTGTGTATTTTTTATAACTACAAAGTTAAACGCAATGTAGTTCCTTGTAATGCTTCTGTTTCCTCTGAAAGTATGGCTAGGTTGTGGAATGCAAAATATTTCCTTTTTTAGAAGTAGTACTCAAGCTGTTTTAAACAAAATCGCTGATTCGGCAATTTTGCAGCGCTTGGATATGAATATAAATTTTTTAAAGTTCGATTGTAGCAGCTTTGCGGAGAGCATTGAGTAGTGTTAATGAGTCTATATCTTGTTGATCGACATACTGCGTTTCTTGACAGGTACCTCGCATTCTAACTCCTATCATTCTTTGCTTAGACAAACTACCGGAATTATACGAATCATCGCTTGCTATGAAGGAATACATTGATAAACAATTTCATGGATTAACATTTTTACGGTATTTTCTAATTGGGAAATGATTGTAGATGATTTATTCGTTAATTTCCATTAGAGTAGTAAACTTTTGAATGTAATCAATTTTCGAATTACATTTTACAATAAAGAAGATATGTTACTATGTGAAAGAATATACCTAAGAGAAAGCTATACGAATAGAAGAAATGAATCAAAGCGCTCTTTGGGGTACCTTTTCATCTCTTAAGCGAACGACGAATCATAATAATGACGATAATTACTTCCATTCTTTTCTGTATTTTGCTTACGTAAAGCGGACTTGATTACTATTGTTTTACTAGTACCGTATTAGCCAGTTGGATTAGTAACCTAGAGTGACCCGCTCTACATATTTTGCGTAATTCGACTTCTATATCTTGTTTATTCTTTTAGAAAATCCATCCTGTGTGATTTTTTTCGACATGGATTTGATGGGAGTGGCGCTGATAGTTTTTTTGACGCGGGATCTTGTATTGATGGACGCTTGACATCTGCTTGGAATTGGTGTAGTTCTGTTGAGAAGAAGCCATATTTTCCTATTTTTTTATTAACAGGATTTAGTGGTTTTGACGGAAAATTTTAACATTTTCTGTTTTCTTCTTATTAGCTAATCGAATTGGTTTCTCTTTTTGCGAAAACAAGGAATGAAGTTGTGCTTTTACTGATGTGATACAAAGGTGCTGTACTGTTCAGCTTTTTGTGTTGCGTTGAAAATTTGCAGTTTAGAACTTACTTTACTTTTGGAAACCGTTTTAGGAAAGGAAGGGTTTTTTATATTAAAAAGTTTACATGTGTAGATGGGGTGATGAACTGAAACCTGTTTCAAGTTCTGTGTAAGTCATTGGAATTTCTACATTATGTTTTAATTTTGATGCCCTGAGTGCTTCGTTATGGCCAAATTTTTTGCTTTCGGTGGAGATTCTTGGACTTTCAATTTTTCTCTTATTCGTGCCCGCCCAGAAGTGCGCTTTGTAAATGAAATGCAAAATGATTTCTACCTGGAGCAAGTGTCTTTTGTTATTCGCAGCTGTTGTATAGGCTTGTAGTAGAGATTAGGAAATGTTAGTCCCGCAGATGTATAATTGAAAGCATTTGAAGAATGGTTTTGCGTCATGTAGTTTGGAGAAATGCGTAATATCATGGAATGATGTGTTGAGGTGTGGCATGAGGCATCGAAGAGTGCGACATGATGACTTCATTCCCCTAATTCATTTTTCCTTTACATCAAAAACTTTTTGTTCTAAAATTTAGCAAAATTAAGTTATGTAGTTACAGGTAGTTGGCAGTGAAAGGATATTGGAAAAATCTGCAATATTCACTGTTGTGGTACAGGATGTGGCTTGGTATAGTAAATCATAGTTTTTGTTATGCTTGGTTTTTGAAACAACCTTGCCGTTTGTAAATTGTGTTGATAAGTGTCGTTCAGGAAGCGCCAATGTAGGAGAAAAAATTTGCCTACGAAATTTAAAATAGGAGCAAACGATTGTTGACAGTTTTTAATCAATAGTTGTTGCAACTTGAAAATAATCTTTGAAATTGCAGAGATGTGCTAAATTCGTATTGCAATATATTTGGATTTGTTCCAATTTCCTCTCTTTCAACAGTTTTCTTTAAGTCGCTTATTCGGTACAGCTATGTCAAGCGTAATCACCCTGTTTATTATGACTCCCTAACTTACCAAGCATTAACATTGATGCTATTTACACTTAGTTTCTTTGAAATTTAAATAACAGCATGAAATGGTGGTGGGAAAAGAATATTGAGCATTTCTGTTACTGTTCAATTTAAGTATAAATATATCATCAATTGCAAAATACTTTGTTTACACAGGCAAAAATAATCTTCGCTTGTTATGCATTTAGAAACCAGGTTGATTCTCAAACACTTCTTGCCTATTCCAAAGTATATGCGTCACCCAATGACTAAAACTCGTCACTTTTGGATTTGTCTTTCCTCTCGTTCTAAACTCCGGATCCTAGAAAACAGAGTGAAGTCCACAGGATAACATTGTTTCATTCGCTCTCTATATTTTTACCTACCCGAAAAACACCAATGCATGCTCTACTCTCAAACATAAAAATTTTCCGTCTTCAAAAACTAATGTAAAGAATGCATTGCAGTTTTCTACATCCTCTCAATAATCACATATTTTGATCAGGTACAACTACTGATATACATTTAATAGGAGGCTGTCCGCTGCAATCAATGGTACATATAGGCGTTTTACTTCTGTCATTCACTACCCGCATGGAAAATTTGAATAATTTTGTAAATACTTCCTAGTACTTGTCCAAATATCCATTCTAAGAAAATTATTTATACAATTTTATAAAGGTTTTTTCTCCAACTTTCTTCAACTTAGCCAATAAGTTGTAGCGGAGACACTTTTTAGTGAGAACAATTTTGGATGTTTCAGCTCGTGTAAATGCATAAGTGATTCCATAGAGCCTCGTTTTGTTCTTCCCTGCAGTTTAATTTTTGCGTGTGTAATTAGGCACATGCATTCACTTCTGCTACCCCACTGCTTGATCAAAATTTGAATCTACTTTTTTCCCGTTGAAACGCACGAGGTGGACATAATCGCATTTTTGAATGCTACACATTATACGAAGGAAGGATTAATTGCATAGATTAGTTGTTAAAACTTGAATTTTAAACTTTGTAAAGACTTATTACATCTTTTTTGAATGCGATTAAAATTAGATTAGAATGTTTCTACTTTCGCAGAGACATTCACCACAGTTCTGGATTTCATTATTTCGCTATGAAATCGAAATTGGAACATCTAAATTTGTTGTAGAAAGGTGCACTGCTATTTATAAACACTACACTTTATAGATTATAGTAATAAAAGAATAATATTTCGAAATTTCAATTGGTATTCAACCTCAAAAGTTATTTTGTTCTTGACCATCACGCAAGGAACAAGTTTTTTATGTACGGAAAGGCCCCCTGGAATTTTTTTTCTATTGTTAGTTAGAACCGCTGGTGCAAGGTATTTTTGTTTTGCACTTTAGCAAATTTTAAAAGTTTCTTACTATTCAATTGGCAGCTGTCCATTCATACGTTACAATAGCTTTTCAATGGTGTGGATTTTTCTTGAAATTCTTTAGTTAGTCGCCTGTATATCGAAGGAAAAAGCTATTCTTTTGCGTCATGAAAACAGTTTCAAAAGTTACAATAGAGAGGCTTTGTTTGCATTACATGAAGACTGCGGGTTTGGTAAAAAACACAGCAGGTGATACCATGTTTACCTTCGGCAAATGTAGCTTCTCATGAATCCGCAAATTTGGCCAATCATTTTTTTGTTTTATACTTCCTGGAAACTATCAAGGATATGCCCATTTCTTTTAGAAAAGAGAGATAACGTTTCAAGCTAATTACCGCATGTAATTTCGTACAACGAAAAAATTTAAAAAGTGCTGTTCAACTGGATGATACTCTTTGAAGAAGATGTGTTGCTTTGGACTAAGCTGGATTTCTTCCATACGGTTTCCTTTCCGTTGCAAATGAGGCTATCAAAACTATTTGAAAACAATGCGCATGCTCACTAGTATGAGGAACATTTTGCACTATAATCTTTGGGTTTGGATTATTTTCAGTTATTCTTTTTTCTCAATTCATCATATCAGTGCTTATAGATCAAGTGGGTAAACTTACAATTCTATCGGATGATGCTTGCGTGGGTAGCTCAAATGTAACTGTATTCTTAAGCTCTTTATAACTTTGTCATGCCAAATTAAAGCAAGCAGCTACTTTAGTATGTACTCCTTATATTGCAATGATTCTATTTTCCCTATTTTATTTTTCAAAAACTTAGTGAATGCGGAATTATTTTAAGTATGATAGAAAACAAAAATCTACCGTATTTATTTTTCATGTAAAGAGTAGCACAAACATAGGATAATGGGTAGCGCTAATTTCGCTGCCGAAAATTATATTTCTATCCATCTTAAATATTGACTATTTGTTTAACTATAGTACCTACGTCTTGTTAAGAGGCTGTCGTATATTTTTTCTTTTTGAAATGTTCAATAGAGCATAAAGTTACTTCTGTGATAATTGTTGTTTATCCTTGCCTGTTTAATACTGCAGCGAAATATTCTATGTAAGCACCATTTTAAATTAACAGTGTTTTTTTTGTTAGAATCTGTTTTTCTGTCACTTCAACAGGTTATACTAATATAATCTGGTACAGATTTTGATTGTATTCTTAATCAAGGAAAAATGCAAAAAGTAACATTTCTGTTCTAAAAAAGAATTATATTGATTGAATTTATTCTTGCTGAGAAAATTAGCTTTGGTTTTGCTTTGTACGACACCTTTGCCAGGTATTGACCAGTGTTTTTATTCGCTCGAAACTAATGATGTTCATAGTCCAACGCATTGGTATTTTTCTAAAACTCTTGCCAACCCAATGACTCGTCTCAAAATGTCCGAAAAACGCTTCAAAGAAGCATTGTTGGTTCGCTAAAAATGAGTTTAAGAATGAATGAAATAAATAAAATTCTCGCCATTTACGAACACAGAAACTGATATTAGAAGGCATTTGTAAATTATATTCTATTTCAATGTTTTGTGTTTTTTTAAGTTTGTTCCCCTTTTGTTTTTGTTGAGAGAGATTTGTGTTGAATTTGTATATATTTTGAATCATCCTGTTGAAAGAATACAAATATCTTGACAGTAGAATGCGTTGTTTCTCTTGCCTGTTTTTTGTAGCAATTCACTTAAACTCTCTTTGCATTTAGTCTAATCATCAAAATGTATATTCTAATAATGCTGAGTGATTGAATGATGTTATAAATGGGATATCAAACGTACTTTGGGAAAGTTTTTGAACAAAAACTATCGGTAGTATATATTCTAATTTTTTTCGCTTAAATACTTGCCCTGGTATGGTACCATAGAATAAGAATGATTTTTGGTAGGGAAAAAAGTTCCGCACTTGCGGACGATCAACCATTGCGCGCCACTACCGTTTAATTGGAAGAAAAGGAGGTAAAGTGCGACGAAACACGCACTCAGGCGAAGAAACTAAACGTATAATTCTACCTGCAAGAAGGTATACATTTATTTTTAAGAAGAAAGAGAGGCAATTGTGTACGGTAACACAGTTTGTTTCTTCGTTTTACTGAAGATCAAAATTAGTTTTTGTAGTACAAAAACTGCTTCAAATTTTTTAGACATTTAACATGAGTAGCTGCCTCTTTTGGAGAAAAATTTGGATTCTTTGTTGGGTTCAAATTTGTAAATTACATTTTTTAAACTTGGGATTTTAAATTGATTTTACATTGCAAGCAGGCAATACGTATTTCTAATTTTTGTTGACGAAAAAATAAAAGAAACTTTCATGTTACCCGTATTTTTCTCTAGATGCATGCTGCTTGGAAAAATGGATAATCGTAAAGCCATGAAGCGAAGTCACAGCATGCACGCAACGCATACTATTCAGCGGGTCAACCTACAGCAGAAACGATTTTGGTGGGAAGAAAGAAATCATTTTGTCCGACTGCGTATATCGATGAAAGGCTTGAAAACCATTAGAAAATACGGACTTCAAAAAGCAGCCGAAAAATTTGGTCTTGATTTGAAAAAGAAGTGTCTATTTGCAGGATCTGTTTTACGTGATTTCAATCTACGGTATAGTTTCTTTCTATTAGGGTTATGCATATACGAGCGACCGTTAGTCAAAAATTTGTCCGTTTATTTGACTAGAATTACCAACAAAGTTCTAGCAACTATCCAAATATTTGCACATCCTTCAGTATGAGTGTAATGCTTTCAGATCGTAAGTGGAATGCTTTCTTTGGCCATGGATTCCGTTTTCACAAAAATTAAATTTATGCCTTAAAGCTTTAGAGCAATAAAAACACGCAGTAGAATATCATCATCTTCGTTTGTCTCGAAATATAAACGCATTGTTTTAAACGCTCTCTTTTTGTTCAAGAATGTAATATGAAAAGATCCCTTGAAATTGAAAATATTTTTCATTCACTTTCACTTCCTTATTTTATGTATTTGCAGCCAAACTGTTTCAAACAATGCCCGAGTGGAGTAGAGAAGGAGCCACATAAATGCCACGCGTAGATACAATGTTCCAGAGATTCGTCAGATTCTATTTTAAAAATGAAAATTTTCTTTTTGTCAATTTCAGGTTAAATTGTTTAGGATATGGCATTTGCGTGAGCAATAGCATAATTAAGAACTAAATTGCATGAAGCCTTTCTTAAAAAAGTCCTCCTTCCTCTCATTTAATCTCGTGGAACTTACTTTTCAACTTATTTAGTTGCATTTCTCTACGCTACAGAATGCGATAACTAAAGAATTGATAACAAAAGAATTTTGTCTTTTTAATTTTTATCCGGATGCAACTCATAACACAGGAGAGGAAAAATCGCATTTGAATCAAGAAGTATCAATACGAGTAGCAGTTTAGAAAAGTATGGCGCCGACTGAAAGGTTAAACGTGTTAAAGTTTAAGCAGGGAGTTTTTCTGATTGGAAAATTAGTGACTATCTCTATTCAATTCATCCTTTCGTACATTCATTTGAACATATGATAGAATAAGGAAAATTGGTAAAGCTCAGCTTGGAAGATATGACGTAGAAGACATAATAAATAGAGAGTGTTCATTGTTAACGCTGACTAATTGGAAAATGTTCTTTCTACGGAATGACACGCAAGATTGGCGTGCGGAATGTTTCGAATTACTTTGCAACCTAAAAGTAGTCTCAAATGGATTTGGTGCATTCTTGAAAGAATTTATGAATATATACCTGAGAAACGGCATTAAGGTTGCGGGGTTATTCCTGATATTGCTGACTCAAGAGTTTGTATATACTTTTCAACTTTTATGATTTCCATACTGAGAGCTTCGATGGACTGCAACATAACAAAACGAGAAATAAAACGATCATCGCTACATTTCCTACCAGTAATATTAGCAACAAAAAGATAAGTAATAAATAGCTTTGCTTTTTAAATTCGTATAAGCAATAAGTATTCCAGCGATTGTAAAAGTGAGGAGGCGTGGATGCTTTTATAAATATACACATTCATAAAGGTTACCAACTTAGCTTAGTACGGCGTACTAGGGTTAAATAATTGTACAAAGTTACTGCAATGCAATGACAAAGTATGCATTAGTTCTGTAGTGTTTAAATACAGAATGCATGCTTGTTAAAATAAAAAAGTTCCCTCTTTTTATATTTTTGCTACTCTTATTTTACTCTTAAGGCCTTATCTTGAAATTTTGTAACTACAGTAAACTTACGCAATACAGTTTACAATACGATAAAACAGAACCACACCAGTACAGTAAACATCAGGATACTGCTTTAATTTCTATTCTTAGAAATATCAAAGTATTGCACAGTTTTACCAACTAGTACATCTCAAAAATACCTCTGCTTTTAAATTTAGTAACTCAAAGATGGATTTTTTCTTATTATCATCAATAATTTGTTGCGAATTACGGTTAGATTGCATTAAAGCATTCAATTGAGCGCGTAAAACTTTCAAGCTCTGCTGCCAATCATTCCAATTAAAATCTTCCTATTTTAATATAAGAAAGACATAAATACATATGACGTAAACATGCTTTGGCAAACGATGATGTAGCTTCGAAACGTTTAGATAAGGCAAACTAATCTTATCAGTCATACAAATAAATTCTATATCACCTCAAGTTGATTTAATACGCGTTGAGCATTCTGCTGATTTTGAGAGTTTGTTTCGAATATTCCAATGGCAATGCTGATATCTAAAGGAAGCAAATTCAGAAATACAAAAAATGGTAAAGTTTATGCGTACTTTGCATGAAAACATGCAAAACTCTGAGCAATATGAAATTCGCTTCACTACGCGAAAGTCACCATTTCCTTGCTTTAACCATTGCAAAACAAAAGCCAAGACTCATTCAATGTACGCAGCAGAATATCAATGCATTTCTTAGCGGTTGCTTGCCTTCAACTAGACGTGCAATCCGTAACCAACGATGGGAAAAGTTCCGATGCCGTTGTCGAATACGTTCAAACTTGAAAAACAAAATTTTAAAATAGAAGCTTCAGGATAGATAAGGCGTGCAAATGAAATCGTTTTCTTTCTAATTTTCAAAACATACGTCATGATAGACAAATTTTTACTAAGAAATGTTTTCTATGAATGGAAACAAAATATGGCACAAGGATACAAGGAATAGTATAGAAAATAAAATTATTTCATTGCATATTTCTTACAGCTTTTCAATGCTCAGAATACCAAGTTCATCCATAACTAAAACGTCTCCACATTAAAAAATAGTAGAAACAAAGCATGACTTCCATTTTAAGACTATTGCATCACTTACTTGCTTTTTCATATTTAGTGAATTTGTTTTCAGAATGTTCGAATCAGCTCGAATCAGTTGTAAAGCATGCTGGATTTTCTCGTGAGCTGTAACACCAGCTTGCATCTGAATATATGAATCCCAATACCACCCTCAAATTTTAGCATAGGAATTGTAAAGCAGAACACCATGACCATGTAAAATTTGAAAAATGCAATCTAGATGGAAAAAATGGTACGCATGAAAATTTCAACAAAAACATGAAATATTACGACATAAATGTTCTGACAATAAGCAAGCTTGTAATAGCGTCATAACTACTATCCAATAGTATTCTATGTTCGTAGCAACTTCAAACTCTCTTTCTAACCCTCTCAAGTAATCCAGGTAATCCTTTGATAGGTACGATGGCCACACTGCAAGCAATATGTCGCACATACAGTGTTTCTTCACGCTCAAAAAGGTTTTCAATACTAACAAAAATATACTAATTAATACGAATATCATGAAAAACACAATCCTACTGGGAAATTAAAATCTCTACGCATAAATAGAAAAATCAAATTTCGTTCACACAATAGTGCCTGGTGGACCTAAGGAATTTTAGAAAGTCTACAAGTTTCTTTGAAAATAAGCACCGAGATTAAAATATAAAAAAAGAAAACAACTGAAAGTCCGCATGGCATCTTTTTTGAATTTCATGGTAACTTACAATTTACAAAGTGAAAAAATTAGTTAACTGACGTTCTCAAATCCGGACATTTTTCAGTTGCTCGTTTGAATTTATCCAAAAATTCTTGCGTATCTTCAGTATTTTGTGTTAACTGCAATAACTGTCCTTCCAGGTTCCTATTTCGCTGAATAGCATTCTGAGGGTCAACCTCGTAACTAAAATGGATCATCGCGGGAATGTTGTCTTCCAAAATGGCTTTGAGTTTTTCATTTCTTTTGTTTACTCGCTCAAGAAAATGCATTTGCTGCTGCGTTAGTGAAGATGTAGAACCACTAGAAACTCCTACAAATGCAGAATTTTATTCAAAGAAGATAACCAACAATTTTCTAAGAAAAAATAATATTAATCATTTGCAATGGCGGAAACCAAGACAGTAACACACGCAATACTTTGTCCTGAAATAATATTGCTCGTCACAAGCAAGAAAATGTTTGCCATTACAGCGACAAGATGAATAGATTATCTTATAAATAAACATTACAATACAATATACTCTAGTTGAAAAAATATAGTTACTCGTCGATGTACAAATTTTTTCTTACAATCTTTTCGCCATTAAAAGTAATACTTCTTAAATAAAAAGCACTTCTTCACAACTACTGCCAAAAGCGTCCGTTTTGTTAACTTACCAAAAGGAGATGCAGCACGACCAAATGAGGACGCAAGAGTACCAGCAGAGCCAGACGGCGTGTTCCCAATATTACCAAATAGAGTGGAAGCCCCAGTTGAAGTAGCAGATGCACCCAATACAGTCGGATGTCCACTCCATGCTCCACCAACACCGCCAAAAAGATTCGGTTGAACAGTTGATGTATTCCCAATTCCTCCAGGCAAGCCAGGTTTCCATGATGAGGTACCACTGCTTAAAAGAGACTTTTGAGATGACTGGCCACCAAAAAGATTAACTTGGTTAGTCATTGATCCTCCATTCCCACTGAAGAGATTCGCTTGCCCAACCGTACTACTACCCGTTCCTACTCCACTAGATAAGTTTGGTTGATTGATCAATGAGTTACCAGTACTTCCACCAAATAAAACATTTTGACCTGCTGGAGTTTCATTGGTCCCACCGCCAAATAAACCGGTTTGCACTGGCGATCCTCTGCCACCAAAAAGGTTCATTTGAGTTGTCTGAAGTGTACCAGAGTTTCCAAATGTAGTAGTTTGAGCAGCCGATGGAACACCACCAAATAAACTTGGCTGGCTGCCTTGGTAATGGCTTGTACTGCCCCCAAAAAGGTTGGTTTGACCGCTCGGATTATTTCCACCAAATAAAGTTGTCTGCCCACCAATAGGTAAGCTTGGATTTGTACTTAATTGGTTTCCTTGCCCGAGTGTAGATCCACCACCAAAGATACCTGTCTGAGGAGCACGATTCCCACTTGTTCCACCAAACAAGCCTAGCTGTGATGAAGCTGAATTGCCAAATGCTGCTCCTGTGTTTTGATTAGCACCAAAAACACTTCCCTGGGAAGGTTGGGAAAAGCCAAACATTCTTTCACGTAAAATTAGAAAGGAGCAAGTGATATCAATGGGGGTAAAAAAAAAATGGTAGATGCGTTAGTAGAAACTGTCTTCGTAGAGATGCCATGAAAAAAGGTAATATCATTTAATATTTGCTAAGAAAATATTAAGATAAGAAGGTTAGAGGTTATAGGGAGTTACAAAGCGATTGCAGCCAAATGTGGTACTACAATTCGCTGCTGCTTGCCCTTGAAGGCTGAAAAAACTCAAATAAATAGCAAAAAATAATTCACACGTATTATTATTAAAGCTGAAATGTGACATATAAATGTATCTTAATTTACGCCGATAATTCATCACAATTGCATGTGAACTGGACTCTGACAGTTATTGAATAGATTATCAAACAATGTGGCGAATTCTAAAACGGCAAATCACACTCATGCAAGTTAAGTGGTTGACAGAAAAGCAGAAGTCGACACCGCATAGACCTCATTTCATCAATTGAAAATAAATGTTGCAAAGCTTTCCAATTCTTCTAGTTTACCTCTAAATTATTGGTAACAACGAAAAACAGTAGGAATTGGGTTTAGTAGACAATTTTTTGAAATATGATGCACTCAACAAATCTAGGATAGAAATTTTTCCATGCTGTTTGAAACGATTTATCGAAAAACTGCATCAGCAAACAAAACTGATACTGTTTGATTCGAAAATATTCAACGATGAAAAAAACAGATGGTAGCGATAAACCAAAGCAGCGTTGAGAATTATTTCAATCCAGGTTACGTAGAACAAAGAACAATTTAGCTGATAAAGTTATTCTCTCCGGCTGTCTTTTGCTGAAATTATCGCGGATCAGTGTTTGAGTTTCAAAGAAGGCAAAAGAAAAGAGGGAATGAAATTTGCTAGTGGCATAGCTTGCTTGTCTCCTCATTATACTGTCCAAAGAAAAGCTTCACATAATTACTTCATTGATTGCTGAAAATGTCGAAATATTCGTATATCCAAGAGAGGTGACATATTTATGCTTGCATCGCCAGGGCTACAATTTAGTGAAACCAAAAGTTGTTGAGGGTTCTGCGCTGCTGTTTTGCACAGTAGGCATTGGGATAGTTCTGTAGGATTGAGGGGCGCGGTTCGTCGCATGATAAAATAACTGCTAACCAACTAATTCCTCCTGCTCAGATAGCTACGAGTGCGTGCGTTAAAATATTTACTAACATCTATGACATTTTTGTTACTATAAGTTTTTGTTGCAAAGATGAAATACTGTTTTTTTCTAGTATTCTTTACATTTACTTAAACATCTAATTTTAACCTGAATTTGTCTCACGTGACGTACTCAGCTCTTACAACCTTGTTTTAAAATTTCAAGCGTAAACCTACTTTTTTGTATACCAATTCTTTTCTGCATGGAATGTCCTCGCAATGTGGCGAATATCAAGTTTCGAGTACAGGGAGACTTTCTTAAATATCGCTATTTTTTGCAGAATTATGCCATTCCCCTCCTACCCCTTGTTATACAAGATGTAAGCGGCACATGGCCTTCTCAGAATGAATGGATAAAAGAAAATTCTCCAAATTTCACTGCTCTACGGCAGCTTCCAAATGTCTTCGTTCCTGTTGTGAAACTCCAAAATGAACATTTTCATTTTAACATAAGGGAAGAGTCAGCAAGCATACCTATAAGTGTCTCCAACGCATTCGAAAATGCCGTTATTATGGTAAGCTATTTCTTTTTTTGCCTGCAGTCCGCACAAAACCACTGAGAGGTAGCTTATATTACGCTGTTGTAATGTATACGTTTTCTGTTTTTATTACTTCATGATTATCGTTTTTTAATGTTGTAGGATGAGATGGAATTCAGTTCTTGTAGCACCCCCAAAGTCTTGGATCCGATTTTTGAAAATGTAACTTCGTGTATCAAAATAAAACTTCATTGCTTTCTGGATTATTGGGAAAATAAAATAAAGCATACTTGCCTTGAGAAAGTTGGAGAAAAGAGTTTTCTGCCCGGTTGCGAAAAACTAAAGCAATTTGGGAACGAGGCCTGTAATGACGAGCTGTTCTATTTGAAAGATTGGCACTATGTGCTAGAAGTCTTGCAAGGAAATCTGGATCATTTGTATTCGATCCCTCATTGTTTTAGAGATGATTGGATTGATAAATTCCAGCTTTTCAAGAAAGAAGACTACCGGTTTGTATACTTTGGTCCTGCTGGGACATATACTACCTATCATATGGACGTTTTAGGAACACACAGCTGGTCAACTAACTTGTGCGGTAGAAAATTGTGGAAGTTTTATGTATCCGATGTACAGGCTAGAAGAACGAGCAACACAAAGGCGCCTGACTCTATTGTAGATGACGACAATTCCTCGTTACGATTACTAGAATCTCTGTTTCCTCAAAAGAGTTTTTGCATCATACAAAATCCAGGAGAAGCTGTCTTTGTTCCTTCTGGTTGGTATCATGCTGTTTATAATATTGATGATTGTATTTCTATTAACCACAACTGGCTGAATGGGACGAATATAATTGAAGTCGCGAACGTTCTAAAAGCTGATCTTTTGTGTGCTTTTCAGCAAATTGCGAATGATTTTGACGTTAGCGAGAAAGACATTCGATTACAACGACAAGCGATTCGTAGATATGAAGGCAGATTTCTGTCTTGCAAATATGCTGAGTATTTTGTAGCTAGTAATCGCATAATGGAAGCCAATTGTGGTATTTGTTTTGTTGATTTCTTTTCTTTTCTTCTGCGCTGCCTGAATGGTTTATCGAATAATCTGTACCAATTTTGGGATCCAAAATCTGAGGAAAAAATAATGAGTGTAATTATGGATTCAGATAAATTGTTTGATGTTTCCTTTACTCTACTTTCTATACTAAGGGTTGGCATACTTTTGCATGAACTTTTTGCCATGGGATATGCTATGCAGGTTACTGACAATGGCTATGGTAGTCCTATTTTTCTTGATGACATGATAGTTTCTTATCACACTGCTATCCAAAACATATATGATCAGGTTAACTTAATGAGTATGGCTCACGCGAAATTTTTGCAGCAAACGATCCGTAAAAGTTTTTTTAATGGTAAAAATGTCGAATCAACTTGTGAATTAGAACTTGAGTGCTCTGGATATTGCCTCGTTGACAACAATTCAAGTTTGTTCACTGAGAGTTTATGGATGGAACTGTTGAAATTGGGATGGAACTTTGAGTCATGGTTTCTATATAATAACTTATACTAGTACAAATGATAGCGAACAAAAGTATTGCCACTGCATGTTTTCTTGACTTTCATCCTCTTATGGGAAACACGTGAACTGCTAAGGTACTCCCAAATTTTTTCGTTATCTAATGTGCTGCCAAAGTACGATGGAGAAATATACTTTTCTCACTAGATAGTAAGTTTCATTCTATTATTGGTCTATAGATCTTGTAATCCATATAATTTAATATGATATCTGGATTTTAGGCGCAATCACTGCGATCGTGTCTGAAAAGGTCATCTGGTTCGTTTCATTAATTATGTGACGAGTCCTCATGCAAACTGATGTGTAAAGAAAACATTTTTTAACACACAAGAAAAATATTGTGCACATATCTATATGTGATTGAAATAAGTGTATTATTCAAGGCTAAGAAAGGGCTTCAAAACAAAACATAGATAAACGTGGGAGTTTTTCAAATTGATTCATACACGTATTGCAAATCAAGTCTATGATTCTTGCTTTGAGATTACTATTATTCCATCGCATGGAATCAAAAGTAATGAGTCCAAATAAACAATCTTTTGGATATGAACCATTCGCAGAAAGTTTCACAGACCATACCAAGACGAATAAATTACAATGATAAGCGAACCATTATGAAAGCAAATATTGTCTTTTTGAAAATGAAATGGGATATATCCTCCATAATATAAAAAGCATTTTCAATAAAAAACAGATGCAGATTTTTCTCTAGAGGAAAATTCAGCGAGAAAATGTAAATTAATCTCATTTTTTATTGATTTTTCTGCAGCAAAAACTTCAATTTCTGTACTACGACTGCATGAATGCTTATATAATTAATACCTGAAAGTTGCTAAATAACACTCAAACAAATCTACTTACGCGCTACTCGGATTCCACCTCCCCCCCAATAATGCTCTGCGACACATTTTTCTTACTATATCCGAAGAGAATATACAATACAGAAGCAATTTCTGCATTGAAAAATGCATTCTCAAAGATGATCATATTCATATAGAACACACGCAGAACACGATACATTGAACCAAGAAAATACAGGAAATGTTTCATACAGCATTGGTGCTTCAGCCAATTCAGTACATTCCTCGACAAAACATGGTTACGTATCCGTATATCATGGAGAATGCTCCAGGAATTAAAGAAATTAACATATTCGCATATAATATATAGTAGAGAAAGGATTGCATGATCCAATATCGCAGCAATCGCTGGTGAATTGTATTGAAAAGAATTTCATCAGTCAAGGAAACTTCGTTTGCTGATATTAAAAAACTCAGTATCAAAATTGAAAGAATGATATTTACGCAATCCTTTGATGCTTTTTTCATAGAAAATTATTATCTTCCTGATTTTTAATAGAAAGGAATTGAATTGCTTCCGCAGATTATGCATCAACGAAAAATTTGATATGCTCTGTTTGACCTAAAGAAATACTATTTTTTATAAGATTACTATGTCAGATGTACACTCTTGGTATCATTGATTGAGAGATTGATGCCGAAAATAATCGGTATTCTATAGTTTGTAAATTCAACACATGTAGCGTAAAAGTTTTATTCCATTAAATACGATTGTCTTAGTAAATGAAGCATAAGTGAAAAAGAGCGGTTTAGCCATAATTATTCTACTAGATCTATTTCACTGATGTACTTGAAATAGCAGTTGGAAGGAAAATTAAAATTGCCTTATACTTTTTCATGTTTCAAGTTGGACGTTTATGTTTAGTGTACATACAATGCTTGATGCATTAATAAAGCGATGGATCATTTTTCTTAGTTGGCTATTTTCCAAAAAATTTGTCGTATTTAGTAGGAGCATGGAAGTGTCCATTCGCATTGTATTGCAGTTTTGGATTTCTTTGATATTTGTTAAGAAATGCCTTTGTATCACTGCAAAGTCTTCGTCCACTCCTTCTCCTCTTGTTTCCTATGGGAACAAGCAGTTAAAAGGCATGGTCTCGTCAAATGTATCAAAAACTCTTGGTAGAACACAAGGAAACAACTTGAATCAGATCATTCATGAAGAAAAGATGAAGAGCGTAAATTGCAAGCAAATCGTAGCAGCAGCTCTTGCAAAAGGAACTCAGACATCACTTGGTAAAGATAACCATGATATTTTGGTAACAAATATGAAAACTTTATCTTTGCGTAAATTCTAAACATCTTCAAAATTTTCAGCAATGTAAATTAATGGTTGAAGCTCTGCTCAATGAAGTCTGTTAAATTAGGGATGAACTAAAAATTTTAACGAAAAGCGCACTTTCTTTCTCAATAGTTAGAGGATGCCGAGCAAAAGTCCAAATTGCAACCAAAACTGGAAAAGGAATGCGAAAGGAACAGCACTCGTGAGAAAATCAGACATAAGTTAAAGAATTATCATGTTCCACTGAATTAGACTCTTTGCAATAGAGGGAGTAACTCCAGACGGAGAGGAACGCTTAGCTACACAATCAAAGTGTACCAATCTGGTTACTCTATAATTTCACACAGATGCTCAAATTCTACTTATCCAGTCTTTCTTCTCAGCTGAACAGTATGAAGGCCCAAACGCAACAAGAGCTTCTGAAAGTGACTTCGCAAACCAACGCATCTACTACTCCTAAATGTTTACGAGATTACACGTTTGTAAAAGCACTTAACAATTCTATACGCCATAATAAAATATTACAAAATGGGCAGGAAACAGTGCCCCGAAGGATGGATCGAAAGAAATGAGACAATTTGCGAAGCCCCTGCATCATACTCTGGTAATTCTTTAACAAGCCTAATCTCACAGTCGCTGCGTGTTTCATGCAAGTATTACAGGTTTATGTGCTACGCTTCAAGCGTTTGCAGCTGATTCAGATGGGAAAAAGCGATTTGAACGAGAATGTGCGATTAGCTGGTTGGTAGAGATATTTCTACTACTTATCTCGAAAGAATGCTGAATTGCTTGGCTAGGCCTTGCCTTCAAAATTGTGAAAGAGATTACGACAAATTATGTCCCGAGGGGTGGTCGCCACTAGGTTTGGTGAAAATAGACCTAAGAAGTTGTCAAACTATGCCACTTGTTGTTAGGAAATACAAAGTGCCATGCAGCTTTTTCCTATACCGGTACACACTGTTCTAGCATTATTTGCAAAACAATTCAACTCAGCAGAGAGCAGGAAGATGTAGCAGGATAACCGAATTCGGAGTACTAACAGCGAGAGAAAAGGAGAAATGGGTATGAACAAAACTACAGTAAAGAGAACTGAAAATATTAGCGCATGTCTTGACAACAATTGAATGATTTGGGAGTTAGGAGTTCAATTGCAATGTGCGGTGGCCTTGCCGTCAGTCTTGCAAGCATGATTACAACTCTAACTGCCCATCTTCATGGACAGACATGGGTGTGTGTAGTGACAATTTCCTTCAATATAGTATCCCATTTAGTGAGCTCGTATCATTAGGTGACGGAGTTTGCGAGGCACCCCCTGGATATACAGGACCGTGCGGCCCACAGGAAGCAATAGGAAAATTCAGTGCAGACTTAAAAGTCAATGCATGTTTTACTATCGCATACTGTATGCAACGAAAAAGATATGCTTGCAGATAATTTTTGAGGAGAAGTGTGCTGCATGGTTTCCGTGCCAACGAGCATGTCAAGTTGATTATTCGGCTGTATGCCCAGTCAATTGGCTTGTAGATCAGCAAATGAATTGCTTCCCTTTGGTACAATCAACTCCCTTTGACATAACCAACGCATAATTTTTGCTTTCACAGGACAGTTATATTGGCCCATGTCTTGATAAAGTTAATTTTTCTGACAAGACCGACGAGCAAAAACGAAACTTTTCGTTAACGTGCAGCACGACTTGGCCTTGCGTTGAAGGTTGCTTAATTTCTCATGTTGCTATTTTTTTAACAATTGCATTGCACTGCAGATTGCGAACGAGACTATCAAGATAAATGTCCTTTGCAATGGAAGAGTAGAGATTCCACTTGTTTGGCACCTGATTCTTACAATGGCCCTTGTCAGCATGAAAAAAATTTCAGCTTCTACAGTACTACAATGAAAGCAGCCATATCAAAGGAATGCGATAGTAAAAAAATAACAATTACAATGCTCTCTTTGTATGTTACCTTAAAAGTGGCTTTTTTCCAAAACTTTCCAGTTTTCTGGCCCTGCAGCAATGGAGAATCGCTAGCAAGAGAAATGCTCGAGAAATCTGCCACGAAAAAATCTCACATTGGTTTGTCATTCACTGCTATAATTATGCTTTACAATAACATAAGGAATTGACACAGCTATGTTGATGCAAGACCTCCTTAAACTACGACCGTCATTTCACAATGGCCCTATAGAATCCTACACTGGAAATGTTTTTTCTGCAGCTCCTGTAAATGAATGACGGTGATACCAAACTTTTTCAAAAATAATGGAGTCATGCTAATTGAAACATTTATATACGAACGATTAGCGTATATTAGCATGTCGCCTAACACGACAAGATATAAAACAAAAACGTACTGCTTTCAATATTTTTAAGTTTCACAGCTGAAACACATATTTTCAACTTTCTTCATCAATTGCACAAAATTGCACCAATTATTTTGAAATATTTAAGCGGTCTTGTATTCTCCAAAGTGTTGAAGTTACTTTTAGAGTTCAAGTTCGAGGATTAATTAGAAAACAAATTACTCTAAATCAACAACGTTAGTCTTCAAACCCTTAAAGGAATCCACCGAAACATACTGTACCAAAGTGAACATTTTTTCCGTTGAAAGTTCATCTACATTTGCTTGACGAGCAATTCTTACACGAATGCGTCTTGGAACGTTTCGGATTCCTTCTGACCAAATAATCTTGTTGAGCATCGTATCGATTCGCACATCCTTAACACATACAAAATAACAAACAATGAAATAAAAGTAAAACGAGCAGAGAATACTTTACAACATTTGTATATATATTACCTTCGTTTGCATGACCTTTCTGGCAAAGGATTTTATTTCCCTTATCGCACGTGGAGCTCTTTTCTTAAATTGTACTTTATGTAATAACTTATGAAGACGAATAGTGTAATCACGCGTCCGAGGACGCATCTCTTCGGTTTCACCTTAAAAGACATAACATGACAAACAATAACGCTGAAAAATGAAGACGGAAGCATCTACACGTAAAACACTAAGGTAAAAAAATGGAAAGTTTATACCGAGCAAACACGTTTTCAAAACAGATTTAAAAAGCAATCGCAAGGTTAAATTAAAGACTGAAATATCTGAGAAATGTAAACTGACTCACACAAAAACATTTTCACTATATGTTGAAAAGTAGAATATAAAAAACGGTAACATACACGTTATCACTAAATGCGTACCTTTTGCCATCACGACACTTAGAAGTTGTTACCGCTTCAAAGAAATATGGAGGTAGTTCGTCAGTGAATAGAGAAAGAAAAAATGAAGAGATTGTGTAATCAATTTGATTAAATAGGAAAGTAATGGGTTGACAAGAGAGAAAACGTTGCCTTTACAGGTTAAAGAAGATTTAATCGTTTCAAAATATTGGAGGAACTTCCAAACGGAGGTTGCTCCAAGTTTCGTCACGGAGTAGAGAGATAGGAGCGGTCTAGTGATATTTGAGGTATCGAGAAATGAAGCAATAGATCCACGGTGTTATACTGCAACTTCTCGCTGTGCGGCCCTCATTGAATAGGTCTCTGTATGTATTGTATAGGTTGATTTAGGTCAAGTCATTTAAAACGCAGTTGATACTGTAGTAACGCATGGATGCCATTCGTTGATGCAAAGTCAACGCAATTTGCTACCTCGCATTACGTATTCTTTTCCATCAAAGTTCAACAGCACCTCTTAGTAGCTGTGTAAGAAGATTCCCTGTCATCTAATTTCTTTCTAGTCGTCCACATTATGCCGCGTACGTATTTCTGTCTATTTCATTTGTCTTAATTTGCTCCGTTGGTGCTGATAGCGCCTTTTTCGTACTATTGTTTTTCCTCCTTTCTACACATATAAATATATATATGGTTAATTGCATTCTGTACCACGCGATGCAAAAATGAGTACGCGTAGTTTTCAATTTCTCTCATTGTGTAGAGGAATTAATCGAATAACTTGTGGTGCCTTGTTTGATAACAATTTTCGTTTCCAAATGGTGATCCCTCCTTGTTGCACCCGACCCTTTACTGGCTTTTCATTCCTGTCCTCTAAGCTTTTCTGCTCAACTGCTTTATCGAGAGCGCGTTCTTGTTCATATTCGTCATATGGCTTCTGCCGTATCTCTGCTGTCCGCCATTTCAATTCATCCCAAGGAAAAACTGCGAGTTTAACCTCTTTATCAATTGGCGGAAGCCTTCTCTCTTTTTTCCGGCACAGAATTGGAAGACTTTACTACTCCTTTTTTTACGCACAATATAATAGCAAATATTTGCTAGTAATACTCTTACCTGCTTTTTTCTTTGCTGTAAGATTTCGAACTGATACTACTTTGGGATATCGAGTTTATGTTCCTGACAAGCCGGATGATAAAATAGGCAGTTCTTCGCATTTCGAGCATTTCTTAGATACCGAAGCAAAAAATAAGTCTGCTTTTACTAAAAATGACTCGAATGCCGATTCAGATTCACTTACTGTTCTAAGAAAGTGGAAGAATGGCACCAAAGTTTTCATGAATGATGGCGCCACTGTAAGTGATCTAAAACAAAAAGTGGCTAACACTGGAAATGCAAACCTCCCGGATGGTATATTGGCTGCGTGTCATGGAAGAATACTTGAAGATAACGATTTACTAGCATTTGCGGTTCGAGCATATTGCAAGAGGGATCCTAAAATATTCATGTGGAGGGAGTATTAATGTCGAATCTTTAGGCTATCACATTTTGTCCAAGAAATTGCAATTCTGTGTGTTTAATAGGAATGCGATGTTATTGCTTTTTATTTCTACAAATCAAAAAAGCATGCACGCTTGGTCTAGAATTGAATTTTATTTTTGTTTGTAACTCGACCATAGTTGGAATATTACTTTTGTGCATTTTTCATTATTTATAAATCTTTACTCAATATGTATGAAGCGTAAAGTTATTTCATCAGAAACTTGTTTCTTTGGATGGACCTATGTACAATTCATTAATACTCTGTAGTTAATTTGAATGTTCTCTCAGATAATCAGGACTAGATTTGTGTTTCCCGAACTCTTTTTGTTTTGCATTCTTTCATGGAAGAATTTACGAACCCGACAGTGAAATATGTATATAAACATATCAATTCAGCATCTTTTCAGTGCGATTACCTTAATTTAATTGTTTCTTTTGAGCGATTTAATCTGACTCATTCTCTTTAACCAGCTTATTTTGTATTATTAACTCACAACCAAATTAACACGCATTGCCGCTTTTTCGTAGAAATAATATTTCTTATAACAAAATAGTACTGGTTTAAATATACTAATACAAGTTTCAGTGTTGTCAATCTCTTATGATTGTTTAGAAAAAATTCATAAATCGAACAGCTCTTATCATTAAAAAACAATATGCTGCTATGAGATTTTGCTATGCCTTTCGTCGTTTTAAAATGTTTGAAGCACGTAAAATGTCATCAGGATGGGTAATCTTAATATTTGTGTGATTGCCCATCGTCAATTTCACAGGGTGATTAATTGATTCTACAGCTGAGGCATCATCTGTTAGTATTATACCTTTTGAACGAGAAAATAGATACGCTTTTCGTAACAGCTGCATATGAAATACTTGTGGAGTTTGAATATCCCAAAGAGATGAACGCAACAATGTACGTCTCACAAATGGTTTCAAAGGATAGGATTCCTTAATGGTTGGTACGACCGGCACAGCCAAAACGGCCGCTCCATACAACGAACCTTCGTAGAGAACCTTCTCGAATTCTTTAGGAGATAGGCAAGGACGTGCCGAATCATGAATTGCAACAAGATCATTATAATTTTGCGGTGATTTAGTCGCATCATTGGGAAAATTCATTTTGGTATCAAACTGCGAATGTTCTGTTGATGAATTATAGGAATCCGAAACAGTAAAGTTAGTAATGTTCAGTAGAAGAGATAATCCGTTCCATACGGAGTCCATTCGTTCTTTTCCAGGATCCGCAAAGTAACAACGCGGATCATTTTTAATTGTAGATTCGATAAGAGAATGATACAGTGGATCAGCAACAATGACAAGATACTTCAGCGAAGCATACGAGAGAAAAAGTTTAATCGAATGCGATATTACGGGTTCCTCTAAAAGTAACAGGTACTGTTTTGGAATGGAAGATTTCATCCTGGAACCTCTCCCACCTGCAACAAGTATAACACTAAAAGGAGTGAGCAACGGGTTTGTTGATTCTGATTGATCCAACAAGGATATATTTCCAGGGATCTCCGGAGCACTTTGATGTAAAGAAAGAAAATTTTCAGGCGAATTTTTGCAATGTGCATTTCCTTTCGAAAGGTTATTTTTTGCGTTTTGGGCAGTAGATTGTGCAAATGGCGACAGAAAAAAGTAGTTCATATTAAAGAATGGTGGTACATTCAAATGGTGACAAGTTCGTCTAAAGTTGCTAGGAAGCCATTTGCTTTCACTGAATCTGTTAAGTATCGCGAATTGACAGTTTGAAAATTTGCTGCGATAATGGGATGACGCAGGTTTTGAAGAAACATCTGTTTTGAAACATCCAACATATGGTAGAATTTTGCTTTTAGAGAGAAGCAGTTTTTCACAAAACGATGAAAAGAGTATATCCCTTTCGGGACAAGCATAATTAAAAGTAGTGCAACCTGCGGCATTGCCACAAGAAAGTACATTAAAGTAGAAGCAGAAAAGTAGTAGCTTACAATTGACTGAAAAAGTAGGGAATGCCCACATTTTATCTAGTTTACAAGTAGGGTCCGTAAAAAGCGCGGATGAAACGCGCTTTTACTCTTCTAAAGAAATTAGGCAGACATGAAGCAGAAAGCTCAAACAGGGAGTGCTCTCCACAGAAGTGCGGTGGGAATTCGAATTCTGCTTGAACTATTCAAAAAGCTCAGACAAAGCATGTAGTAGTAAGACATAGAATTCAGTGGAGGGAATGAATGCCTTTGTGAAATGATTAGAAAAACACGCACTAAATTTCCTGTGGTTTGCTTCTGTTGACTTGTCAGTTCTTCTTCCCCCAACTGCAAATCCGTTGCAATTTTGAAACATTGACTAGTTAACGAGTATTTGTAGGCAGAATTATCTATTGAAAAAATGGTGCGATGAAGAAGTACACCCTGTTAGCCTCAAGAATTTCTAATTGCGAGAGAAAGGAATGGGATGAAGTAAGTTGAATGAAATTGTTATTTGTGGCTGTAGATGCAAAATGTAAGCATTGAGTGTGCACAAAAAGACTGTGATGAAAAAAATACGTGTTTATTTTATTAGGTTGAAATCACTTTGAATTTAATCTTAAAGTCGAGTTTCCAATGAATTAAGATTTACTAATCAACTTCTCTAAATGCATCGGCAAGTTGAAGCGTGAGCGAAACTATCAAAGATTTTTTCAATCGTAGAAACTATTAAACCTTTAATTTTCACTTTGCTATACAAACTTCTCCGAGCGAGAAAACTACTTCAAGCCCTTCCATCCATCTATTTCAATGTCAGTATGTTTTCCTTACAATCTGCCAATTCTGGTTGTAAGCATCGCTTCTTCTATGCGTTTGTTTCAGGAATTAGCCAGTTTGGGAACAAGTGGACAATGGATATAAGATTTGTTTTTAATGTAGCGTAGTATGGCAAGGTGAAAGTATTTTCATGCTGTGAACGTTGTGTATTTATAATGGGAGAGGAGATGGGTAATATAAATACACGTTCTGCCAGTCGCCGTAACGTCGGCTTTGGGTAATGTGCTTTTTATGATATAGGATAGGGAAATCTAACTGGTTAATTAATTAATGGTGACGAGATCGTTGGGACTGTTCAAAAGAAAATTAACCATACTCTACGTTACTTGAAATATCACGGAATCAAAAAAGTTTAAAGGCAAAGATCCTGCGTACAGTCCGTTATTCGTCTTCGGATATAAAAAAAGAGAGACAAAAGACTGAAACGGTACTAGTTATGGTCCAAGGAAGAATAACTATACTGAAAAGAATAGTAATAGTAAGTGTAGTCATGATAACGAATTACAGTATAACTAACTACCTCAATCCATATCGTGGAAAATGCGGATCGCAAAGGTACGTTGTTCGTTGCAATTCAATGATTCAAGCCTCATCGCGTGTTCGCAACACATCGATATGTGCTGAGTAGGAAAGTGTGCAAAAGAAAGTGTTTTGAGGAAATTGTAATAATACTTTCCTTCCAATGCACGCCTGTATTAATGGTGTCACTCGTACTCTCTTACAATTAATTTATACGAATAGTTAGTAGGAGTCGGCGATAGGGCGTGTAGCGTCGCGTCTTAACTTTCATGAGGAAGGAGGAATAGAGAACCAGCTGTAGTGTAAGGTAGCGATTAACTTAATGCGAGTCTTGGGACTATAAAGAACAAATGGGAATAACTAAAATATCCTTACAACAAAAGTAAATTAAATATACTTACGATAAAAGAATTAAACTAATAGCATAGAAATGTCCAAGAGCAATTTTTCCTAATGTTATAATACCAAAAGGACGATTTAGTCACCGGACGAAATTATTATTCTTAAGCGAAGAATGCTAGTTGAAACCTATAATACTCGAAGTTAAATCAATCACTAACTAGTACCAGAAACTGAATCTAAATTACTACTTCTACTATTACGAAGTTATTGATCTTAATCAGTCTTGTTAGTCTTCGTGGTAAAGCTAGTAGTGGGTTATCATCTACTACTTTGGGAGTAAGAGATTAAACTTAGTTGACTACGTTCTTATTCGCATGTACTCAAATACAAGCGTTCTCAATTAGTTCTAACATGTCCCGTTATGAGTAGAAAAGTAATCATCAACAATATATTCACTACAAAGCATTATTTAATAAATTAAATACAAAAAATACTCAATTCTACTTATACGCAATGTAGACTTGTTACAGTGCCAATATATATTACACATTGCTAACAAATCCAATTTATGCTCGGCAGGTTTTTGCATGCTCGCACAATATTTTCTGCAAGAAAGATTGCATTTTTTTTCTTTTAGGGTTGTAATGCAAATAAGACAATATGTAGCAGACAATCTCATTAATGGTTTCCTAATTGAATTCATACAAAAAGCATTGAGCGTAACATATCATAGCAAAAGCAAGAAATACTAAATATAACGAAGTTGTAATAACTTCCTAGCAATACAATGTCATGGTAACTCTATTGAATCAGCTAAGCTGATTTGACATATGCTTGAGGAAAAAACACAAGGAGGTGAGTTCAGTTCAACATTTTTTCTTCCAGTGCTCGTGAAGCAGTTTTTTTTCCTAAGTGCTCGCATTTCTTTGGTAATGTAAAACTTCAACATAACGTGTTTATTTGGGAATAGGTGCAAGTCAGTTATTGTTTGAGAAAATAGAATATAGCGATGACGCGTAAGATTTTGGAAATGGAAATGCGGTAACGTAGCGCCAAAGAATCGTTTAACTCTTCTTGTGAATGCGACGTGTAATTTATGATCAAGTTACATACATGCACGAAACATTTAAAAATAACAAAAGTGAAACTATTACGACCCGTTACCATGTAGAATGTAAGGTTTTGAAGTAATGATGAGCGACGGCGATAGATGTATAGAAAGCAGATTTACCAAAACTCCTTCACAATTGTTTAAGTTAACACTTGCTCATCTACAATAGTAGCCAAAATCATCTAATTATGATTGGTAGTTTTATAAATATGTCCATAGTTGCAACTTAAAAATGTTAATTTTATTATTTGGTATTTCTTCCTTGAGTTACGTTTATTATTTCTACATAAAATAATAAATTACTGCGTTCCTACGCATCGTATCAGGTTAGAGTTCGAATTGGCCATGTAAAGCGGAGGTAATGACAACTTATCAGGGATAATTCAATGCTTAGATTATGACACAGATTGCTTGATTGGGTCTTTAAAGTGATCAACAATTTCTTTAAGTCCTTATCATTTATTTTATAAGAGCAAAACCAATGACGAGACTAGATCACTGAAAGTCTAACAGCTCGTAAAGTAACCGGTGAAACTGAAGTAAAAGCTGAAAGTAGTCAAGATCATCAAAGAAAATTTGACAATGATTATCAACATCTCTAAATTTTGTTAGCAAGGTCACAATGGGCTCAAAAAATGTAAAATGTATTTGTGCTTTTTTCTGTAGAGTGCTATCTCTTTCAGCCAATCACCAACTCAAGTGAGAGTTTTTTCCTGACATCCATGCTTTTCGATTCAATACTATAAATAAGTCATTTCCTTCTTAAAAAGGCAAAATAAAATCGTTATTCGGGGATAGCAAATACAAATGGCTTAAATACTATCAAATTACATTTAATAAAAAAATTTTCCAAACGTTTAAGTCCTATGGAAGAAAAAATAATTTTAGCAGCATGCTGTGGCAGAGTGCCAGGGGATCTCCTTCTAATGGAGAGGAGGTAATGCATTTTAAGATATAGACAGATTTGTGTGGAACATTTATATCTCGTTGTAAGGGAAATGGCAGGTTACAAATGGCACGCTTATATTTTTTGCGAAAATAAGTGGAATTTGCGTTGTAGAGGCATGTGATAGAGCTGCTTTTGATTGATCCGAACTACGAAAATTTTGCCTCGATGTACCATAAATGATGAATAGTTTCATCCAGCATAATTCTGCGGGATTCAGTAAAATTTGTGCGTAACAACAGTGTTTTATCATTCGCTGTGACAGCATACCATTAAGTAAAACTAGGTTAATGTGAACTCAAAACTCAATTGTAAATCGTGTTGCATGCCAGAGTGAGCCAGGTTTAATGGTAGGTAGCAAACTTAATGAAATAAATGATATAAAAATAAATGTACTGTTTTATATACGGTTGCACACATCATGATTGTATCATTGTACTCTTGTCGTATGTGAGTTTTAACTAGTTTCATCGCCGACGTGGAAATAAAGAGCAAGAAATCAGGTTCCTTTTTTCTTGAGGTAAGTTCAATGCCGTAAGCATTGAGGCGTAGCTACTAACACTACACAGTATTATTCTACCACATGTATATCACCACAATTTTGGGTGACACTACAAAATACAATCAGTCATTTGAAAAAGAGCTATTGTTTGTATTTGTAATGTTCAAAAACACGGAGAATTGGCAGGAGAATCAGCGCAAGTGTAGCGCACACCGTGCCGTTGGTCGAGTGATTTGCTTTTGATTGGGCGGCTGGTAAATTTCTCACGTCTACGTGGTGAGATTGCACACAAAGATGTTTCCATTCCCATATTCCTTTGTTCGTCTACTTTCTCCTTGATTGAATTTCTTCATTCCTGCTTACTTGTCTCTAGGAGTGTCTGTCTGCAAGCAAGATTAAGTGCACATTTACGCTTCATTCTGTGACAATCAAAAACTTTGATGAAACCCGAAATCAAAGTCCGTACAAAAGTTTAATGTAACATATGACGAAGCTTTTCTGCGTCGACTGAATTACCCGAACGGTAAGTTTGTCCTGATAGCACCTTTATTTCCATAGTTTTTAAAGATTTTTAAATATAATTTGTTTTAATTTGGTCAGCCCATTGTAGTTGTATATTCAAGTTTCTTGTACAACGTATAGCCCAGGAGTGTAGTGCATCGCATCCAAATTTTGTTTTTGTTCAAAATAGGGGAGCAGTAACTAATAAAATACTTTTACTATTTGTGAACAATTTATGAAATATTTCTACACAGGCTTTAAGCTACAATGGCTCCATCGAGCACTAAATTTGAAGAAGTCCCGCGTAGTTCATCCGCATCTTCGGTATATTTGAATGCGCAATAGATCTTTTATGAATTTTGGGAAAAAAAGCAGTATAACAGAAATATGTCTTCAATAGCGGAAAGCTCTTATACTAAAAAAAGTTTCAACTTTATGACCTTGTGTTTCCACACGACGAAATCGCTTTTTCCAGCATCGTAATCCTCTATCCCATAGAACATACAATACATTGTGCATGGATGTTTGTAGTATATGCAACAGCTTTTTATATAATCTTGCACATTCGTATCATTTATATTAGCGAAAGCTTTAAAATAGATTTCTTGCAATTTCCTTTGCGATTCGCAAGCTTAAGTGCATACCTCGTTTTGCCTATGCAATGAGCTCTGGCAAAGAAACATACTCTAGTTGTCATTATACCTCAACTTTGTATGAGAGGAAACACTATTTTAATATTGCCATTTTTGTACCTAACATTTTGTTTGAATACTTTCGCTGCTGTAATCTCTACAGTGGAGCCAATCAGAGACTACTGCTACCATGGAAGATACCGCCATTGGTGATGCTAGATCTGTTAAAAGCACTCGTTTTTGTGGAAACCAGCGTCATTCAAAGTTATCTCGGACTCTTTCGTTTGCAAGTGCGAATATGGCAACAATTCCTTTCCCAGAAAAATCAGCTGTTGAGCACCTTATGATCAATATAGTATTTTATGTTAAAGTGCTTCCAAGCTATGCGACGGTAAAGCGCTTGGTTGAAGAAAAAATACTGAAATTCCTTCGTTTTCGGTAAGAGTATTTTTTTGTGTAACTTTTCTTCCCGCAGCAATAGCAATTGTAAAGTTACAAAAGTAAATGTATAAGCATCTCAAAATATGTAACTTTTAGAGAGATAATGTAAATATGTCTATCCATACTCATTTAATAATTTTATTTAGAATTTTTTTCCAATGGAAAGAAAATAGAGGTGATGTATTGAAAACCATAACGCGAGTTTCGTATTGGTTTTGGAGTATCTCCTCATTTTCTTGCTAGGTAAAGCTGTTTTTTTAAATTTGTAACCTCTATGATGCATTTAAACATTTCTTGTTTCTGCTTGTAAAATTTAATGGGTGTTGTTGAAGAAGTGTATGCCAAACTCCAAGTTGAAAATTTTCGTTCGTCATTTCAATTTGTTTTTCATTGCCGGAAGCTTGATTTGAAGAGCTAAAAACGATTTCGTTTTAAAATATCTTTTTGAGACTGCTATCACAATGGTATTGTATTTAACGTTTCTCGTAAAATGCATGATTTCAGATGTATTTATTCTATTCTCTTCTTAATTTTTGTAGGGATCTAATTTAAGTTCTTCATTGTACGATGATGTTTGTTTTTTTAATATACGATTATGCTGTCTTTAAAATATATGCTTTCCCTTTCTCAGTTCTATTCCTGTTCAAGGGCGATGGTTTAATTTCTGGAAGGAGGTGGATGTTGTGGTCGACGATCATATATTTCGTCATACTGCTCCAACTACAGCAGCTCTTCATTCAACTCTTGAGTCTATCATGCAAATAGGATATAGAGCGGAGAAGCCTAGATGGGAAATTCGATTAATAAAGGATTTGCAAACGGACGACTTAGATCAGCACCCTGATGCCCGTAATGTTATAGTAATTAGAGTGGATCATTCTATATCTGACGGTGTTTCGTTGGCGAAGGTCAGTCAAGGAAAAAGCTGTTTGCCGGAAATTGCCATATATTTGTAACTCGTAGTACTGAAAATGATTCACTTACTAAGAAAACATTTGCTTTCACTTTTGGTGACTTGCATTTGAAATTTTGCATCTGGTTATAGTGGCTTTTCTTCAGTTATGACACGACTTCAAGTGTCGAATTTTGGTGTTGAAACGGAATTTTTTTCTAAAAATGTTTTGCTTGCTGCATGAGTATTAAAGATTGAAAATCAGCAGTTACTCTGCCGTTCAATGCAAAATATGTCGTAAGATCTACGTTATTTTTTCGGGTTCATGGAATATTTAACTTTTTGTATTGATTTGTAGCTGTATGTGACAATGAAGTAGAATATTCCTATGAAGTTGACAAACGTAGTTACATTAAAACAGCTGTTGGGGAACAATTAACATTCCTTTTTGTATCTTGTCGATAAGTGTGAGTTCTATATGCGTAATCTTATACTTGTGTCTTCTCAATAAAATGTTTAATTCAGAAAAGCTTTAGTGTGATAAAAAACAAAGTTTGCATAAAAATGGAAATTTGAATTTGTTTAGATGTTTACGTAAATTTTTCCGGTCTGCACACTATTTTAGGCAGCTTCGAAATTTACCTTTGTTTTATTTTTGGTTTTACTTTCTATTGAAACATCGATATAAGTATTGGGTTTTTCATAAACTGCGTAGAAAATTTGAGAACGGGATAAGGTTTATCAAACAACCGCTTTTACCGTGCCCTTATTGAATTAAGTTTTGTGTCTAAAATGAAGCAACTTTTAGTTTTATTTTTGTCCCTTTCAATTACAAAGTATGAAAAATTTGGTGTGCATGTTCACGTTCCCTCAGACCTGCCACCATTTTTTAACCAACAAAAATGGCGAAGCGTTTCCTGAAGATTCATCGTTTGGTTTAATTAGGGAAAACTTCCCGTATTCAACGTCGAAAAGACTATCAAGCTTCTTTTCTCCTTTGTCTTTAATTAAAAGGGTGAGAGGACATTTTTTTTTGTATAACCTGGTTGATACTGTACGTTTTTATTTTCTTTCCCTGTTTATATTATAAGGGGAATAAATACGTGAGATTAATGTTTTTGCTGCTATGAATCGTAAGGGGGTGTAGTCGTGGGCAAGGACTTTTTATGTACTGAATAGGTAAATGTCTACAATTTCAATCCTCTTCCTTCTTGAATTAGAAAAGTAATGCAATACTCCTGTTTTTATTCTCCTGCGGTTTAGGTATTTACTATTGGATGCGTCTTCGTTAGCGCTATCTTTAATTTATTCTCTTTGTTTAAAGCTTGTCTTCTTACTTTTTATGAAGTATATGGACCCTTTGATAGTGACAGTCCCCTGACCCGACCTAAATGTGTTAAAAAAATATTAGGTGTGCAGCGACCCTCGATCGTGAAGGTGAATCTTTGCTAATTCTTATTATTTTGAATTTTTGAGAGGAAACTTGTATATATTTCCATCTTTCCCTCGTACTATTTATTTATTTTTTGCTCAAGAAACTTTGCCGCAACTGTAGACTTCCTACTCTAATATCTGTTTCTATACAATAAATATGTCATGGTTATATGAGCAAGAAATGAGGATTAAGAGTTCTATAAGATAAACAGATTATGGTTGTAAGAGGAAGGCATGAGGATCAGAAGGAGAACTTCTTTTGGAAACGCGCTAGCAGTAATTGTCAATGGGTGTTCTTCTCCACTAAACCTCTTAGTAACACTGGTTGAAAATACTATTTAAGTTATACATTTCCCGCCTGTTCTTGCTAAGATATTTTTAATTGTATTTGAATCTTTTGCTCAAGGTTACGTATCTTGAATTTTTGTACTATGGCTAAACCATTGCATTTTATCATTGATTGGCCCATGTATCTATTAAAACATGCTTTACATGCGTGTATGGCGAATTATTTTTGCATATTTCTGGATATTTTTTATTTGGTTTTAACTTTGCAAGCATTTTTTTCTACAACGTTGCAAGTTTTCATTGTACATTTGGAAGTTTCTGCGGTATTACACAGGAGAGTGTAGTATTAAGGTTTGTTTTTCAGTAATTTTTAATAGAATTTACAAAGGAAGACAAGTAGATAGGTTTAAAGATTTATAATTTGCTTGTGGACTGCATCAGATACACCTGCTTAAGCATTGAGATTTTTACAAATTAATTTTCTTACCTTGTGGAAATGCAATGCACTTTTTGCGTTGGTGAAATTTTTTATTTTTTCAGAAATAAGACTAGAAATACTTATTTTTTCATGACCATCTGTGCATTTCGGTTTTAAGTTAAAAATTGAGGGGAGAGCGATAGCAGACACGATCTAGTTATAGTGTTACAAGCTGTAAATGTATGTATTCTCTTGGGTGGGCACTATGGGTATAATTCTTTTTTTTGTGTTTATATGTATCCCTCCAAGAGATAAAATAAAAGGAATATACTAGCAAAGTTAATACTATTTTAAATATATTTGTTTAGTTTGTTAAAAGTCCTCCAATATCACTTGCTTACGTAAAGCAGTTGAAAAATAAGGCGCACGTATCTTTAAATGATATTTTGTTCTCTGCATTTGCGGGAGCGCTTCGCAGGTTTGTTTAGATGTTATATTCTACACTTTTTTTACATACGTATGTTTGCATAAGATTTGCTGCATTTCTTTATCAACGGAGTATAACTGTAGGTACGTCACTCTCTGCGTGTATTTTGCAAAAATTCTAAGCTTAGTTGTCATTTCTTGGATTATATTCTATAATATTCCGCATGGTAGTAAATTTGAAGGAATATTTTTAATATCTGCACGTTTGTTGGTTTATTTTTAAGGTATTGCCAAAGTCAAGATTTCCCTGTTGATGGCGAAGGGACAAAACGCGCTCTAGCTTTGCGTGCACTTCTTCCCTATGCATTTCTTAGGTAAATTCTCAACTTTATATGTTTCCTGTTTAATGTACTGTTTTTTCAAGCTTTATTATTTTATCTCTACTTTTATCATGGTTGTAAGCGTGAGTAAAACGGTTTATGTGTGCACACTTTGTGAATTGCACAGCATACATAGTATGTAACTAGATAAAACAGCATTGTGGTTGTGGCAAATTTACAAAGAGCTAGCCGCATTTTTCAAATCTACGTACGGAATTATAAAGTTTCAGAATAAAAGAGCAAGCAAGAGAATTTAGAAAGATGCGGATTCAGCTGCAGTCGTAAAGAAGAAAAAGTTTTACATGCGTTATTTGGCGATGGAGCTTATTTTGGCTGTGTGTTACATGTGCGATTGTAAAACTTTTTTTTTCTGATCTTCTTCATAGATGCTTATGTGAGAGGAGTGCAGACCTCTACATCTAGGATATAAGCGAATATAGTCTACAATCGTTAAGATAAAACGATACGTTTCTTTGTTTCTATTGTAGCCAATACCTACCACTTGATGTATATCTTTTAATGCTCTATTTACTTGATTTTTACAACAATCTTTTGTTTGAATACATGCAAAATAAATATTTGTTGTTTCGTATCCACAGTGCACCCGAAGACTATGAACATGAGGAAGAGGCATTGAGAAATCGTTGGGTAGCCGTTTCAATTCATCTACCGGTCAATACGAAAGATCCGTTAGATCGCTTGATGGAGACATTTAGGGTAAACAAATAGTTAGAAGTCCTATGCATTGGTTCAACCTATGCAATGCGGAACTTTGTTGTATGGTTTTCTCTCAGTCACTTCATTGGTTTTCAATTAAAATTTTGTAAACTCCGTCTTAAAGACTTTGTTTTGCTTCCAACTGTCACCTCTTCCAATATTTATTTTTTTTCTACCTTGAAACTCTTATAAAAGTGACTTTTCATTCTATTGAGAACACTCTGAAATGTTTTGTTTTGAAGTAAGACGCATCCATGATAATTACAAACTTTACGCATATTCTTGGTTGATGAAAGCTCTTCGTTCATTTAAAGGTTTTTGTTGTTTTTTCTGGGTTATAGAGAAGAGAAGTTTTGTCATGGTTAGTACTATAGCATTTGCTTATATTTCTTTCGTTCTACATATTTACTGAGAATGAAGTGAGTTTTTTTGCTTGTATCAAAAAGCTCCTCTAAAAGAAATAGCTGTATTTTTACCTCTCAAAAGTGTAAACCGTTGATTTTTTGATCGTTAATCAACCTATTTTCATCAAAATTTTGTGTTACTATGGAATTCGCTTTTGTTATGTCTTGAAAACATATTTCTTATGGTACGGTTTTGTTAAATTGTAATTTTTTGTTGTCATTTATTTTTTGCAGACAACACAAGCAATGAAACAGCGGAGGCAACCCTTGGCTAACTATTGCGTTCATAACTTTTTAGGTCGATGGATTCTTCCAAAAAGAATGGTTAAGCTTTCTGGAGACTTATTATTCAATAAACATTCTGTTGTTTTTGCAACCGTACCTACTACCAAGGTAAATGGAATTTTATGTAATTTTAAATTCATGGATGCCAATACCAGAACTGTACTTACGTTTTGCTACTAGTTTCTTTTGCTTATACTGCATGGATAACTAGAAATGCTATTCAAATACTTGTATAATTTTGAAATGGAAATCGAGCCTACTTGGTTTGATAGTAGATAGGCTATTTAACTCATGTGTCTGTACAATTTGTTTTTTCTATACAGGAAGAATGTTGTTTTGCAGGTGTGCTAGTTGAGGAATTTCAAGTTTTATTTATTTCGGTAATTCCGCAGGTAAAGACTTTGATTTAGAAACATATATTCAAGAAATAATTTTTGTAATGCTCCGAGTAAAATGAAAAATATTAAATTTACAAACTGATGTAATTTTTAACCTTAAATCATATCATGTCTTGCATTTCACTTTCTAGTCGATCATTTATTTGATCAAACTAGTTTTATTGAATTGTTAAAGCTTTTTGATAGCAGATTGTGACGAGGTATTTGTGCTCTTTCATTTTGAATTGTTGCTAATTGTACTGGTTATTGCTCTCTTTTTTCATTCAAAATTCTTGACTTTTCCTATTTTAGGTGGAAATGATATCATACGGCTCCAAAATATTTTTCAGTTTAGTTTTTGATGCGGATATTGTACAGAATGGCGGCTTAATTCCTCAATTTTTTGTTGAGGTTAGTAAGACAATCTTTAAGAGCCGGTATTGCATTTATTTCTCGTTTCAAATTTTCTCCTGTATTATACTGCGATGCCGACAGTGTGTTACCTTGTTAGTGAAAGCTAAACTGTATACGCACTTCTGCTTTTTATACGAAAAATTCCACGAATAATTCATCTTATAGGAACACAAGCGTGGGTTAAGCTTATGTGTTTTGAAAAATAGCTTTTCATAAAAGGTTGGACGGAAAATTGGTAGATAGAAAATGCGAATCAATGCGGTGAATTCTTAGTATGCGATTGAAAGAATTAACATGACGGACAGAAATTTTGAATAAAATAGTTCTTTTATGCTTTCTAAATCATTTTAATGTTTTCTTTACCTATTACGAGTTTGTATTCTAATAAGTTTTGCTATCATCTGCATCTTCCTAATTCTGTAATTTGATTGTGGTTTTAAGCGGCATTGTTACTTTCTTATTTTGCATTCAAGTAATCCACACGTTGTACAATTTCCTAGGAAATGAATGCATTTTTGGTATGCGTTAGAACCATTTTGATGTTTTTGGGATTTAAACTTTGAGAAGGTTACTGTTTTTATGCTTTGTAGTGTATTTTACTTTGTTTTTATTACAAAAAATTTCCTTTCTACTGAAAGGATTTGATGATTGATTGTGTCATTTTTGTTGAATAAATTTCATTTTGAAGCCGCTCGAAAGGTACTGCTAGTTTCTTTTTTATTGCGTATTAAGGGAATGTAATGACATTGTTGCTTCTACCTCCAGGAATTATCAGAGCTAGGACATCGCCTTGAGATTTCTGGTTCTGCTTTACACGGTAGATGATTGCGAGATTTTTCAGTTAAAGCCTACGGAAAAATTCAGGTTTGTTGAGTATTTTACAGAAAAATTAGGTGAAGAAATTCCAAAGGTTTCAATTTTGACTACGCTTTTTAAAAAAATTAAGCGGTAGTTAAATTATATTTTTATGGCAGTTTCCTATCGTAACAGCTAAAGTGTAGATAAGCTGAAAATGTGAGATGCATTTGAATAAAAATTTATGCTAATGTTAACTGCTTTTTTGGATAATATTTATGGATTTGTCTTCGAAGAGAGCTGAACGTTGTCGCTATTGGAAATACGCTTTGATAAAAAAAAAGTTGTATTTTTTTAGTCATTTTATGTCAATTTTCTGTAAAATAGGAATAGCGACTGGTTTTGTTTCGAAAGGTTTGCATGATAGTTTAAGTCTTGCTATCCATTTTAACGACAGAATAATTTTTATTCAAAACTTATGTAGAAGAAAGTATTAGCATCAGGAGTAAGACTGTTTGTAATTGATAATTTTAACGCCAGCTACATTCTCAAGGATACATTTTTAGTATTCACCGTATTGATAGGATAGTATTTTATCAAAACTGAAGGAACTAAATGCTTTTACATCCGTGTACAAAGTTTTAATGACTTCTCATTTAAAGATAAACACCCGAGGTATGCTACCTCTCTCTTGTAGGCTGCGCACACAGAGAAAGCTTGCATTCGGCATTATTCTTAATATAATTAGTTGCCTAATCCTAATATGGGCCAGTCTGAAGAAATATTCTGTATACTGCCCAGCGCAAGGATATTTACCGTAGCGCACATAAAGACTATGCTAACTTCGATAGTCACGAGTAGTAGAGAGGAACAATGAAATAAATTACAACATTAAAATCGATACTGGAAATTGCGTGTTTCCCATTGGAAAATATTTAACGCTTGTCGAACTATTTTCACATGGAGGAAGAGATATGAAATAGAGCGGATTGTGGTCGTAAAATTCGTTCTGTAAACAAACGGTTTTTAATTTTTTCCAAGAAAAAATTCTTAAAATGACTACCAGAAATTATATCATTAAGCAATCCAGATAAGAAGGCGTTCCAAAACTTCTTTGCAACCTAGAGAAGGATTGGCATTTCTGGCTTAATAACAACACTTCTTTTCTACTATCCAGCAACATTCACGTACTTATTGTGTAGAACCTCTTCAGACAAATCTCTCGATTCTATATTTTTTCTCCGGTTTTCTTGCTTCAAGGAATACAGGAACTCCGTTGGGTATGCCATGCGCACCTGTTCCAATAATAATGTGGCCATCAGGGTGTTGCTCTGCGCTTCCTAAAAGAGTTTTCAGAGCTGCACCCAGCATTCCATGAGAATAAATGACAACCTAGTGGGATAAAATTATTGAGTGTAAGCAGAGCGTCCAGGAAAAAGTTTATTTTCAGAAAACAAAATCTATAAGTCATGAGCAGCTTTAGTGTCAAAGCAAATGTATTTCTAATTAAAAACGAAAAATTGAGCGTAACTCAACGAAAAAGGATACACACAGTACATCATGTCACACAGGTAGGGAAAAGTGTTGGATTTTTTCAACTACTCACAGATTAGTCAAACCAAATAGAAATTTTATAGTATCAAGTTAATATTACAAAGTAAGGCGAGAATTTTTAATTGGCGTTTCAAAATACATTACTTCATAAGAATTGATCGCGATAGCCTAGATAAATTATTCAATAAATGCTTTCATAAAAATTATTTGAAAAAAAACTTCGCAAGATCTGCGTTTGCTATATAAGGCAAAGGAAATTAAACTCACTCACTATTATAAAAAACTCACTTACACAACCAAAAGAAGCAGTGTGGTTTTATATAAAAAAGAAGAATTTGTCAAAATCCTTCAGCATACTCTATTTCTCGCAGGCAAATTCTAAACAAGCAGCGAGATCACAAAGTACCTAACCTTTGGTTTATCTACAGAAGTGATTTCCGGTCGCGTATTTATATCCATTAGCAGCTGATTTACTCGAAATAGAGCCTCTACAAAATTTTCACCTTCGATTCGAAAAGAATGATGGGTGTAGGGTTTCTCTGCTTTAACAAGCGCATTACTTCCGAGATACATTAAATGAGCATAGGAAAAAGAGGGTAATTCAACAAGCTGATAAGAGCACATTGACAAAAATTATTTAGACCATTTTTTAGCATGGTTGCTTCGCGAAAAATGCTTCAATACTGTACGATGGAACCACTGCAAAGATACTGGCTATATATCTCGTGTATACGCTGCAGTTACTTGAAATTGCTTTATTGATTACCACGCTTGATAGCATATTACAAATTGAGATACTAACATTCTTGTTTCTTTAAAGTAATGCAATAGCAAATTACAACAATCAAAGTATTAACCGCAGACTGACCGTATATATCTGCTACACTAAACAGCTGTAGAAAAAAAGGTTCAAGTTCGCAACCGCGTTAAGTTTTATGCCTCTAAAATTGTAAATTTTAAGAACATAAGCACTGAAATTTACAATGGATTATTACCATTTTATTCTCCCATTCTCCAAATCCAAGTTCCGCAGCTTCGTCTGCAATTATGGTCAAAATTTCGGGATGCAGTTTCATAAAGGGTTCTGCTGTGTCCTGACAATAAAATCATTGCACTCTTAATAGCTTTAATACGTAGCGTGTAATTTGGTTCTAGGATGGACTTTTAGCCAACGGTAAACTCTCATCATTACCTTCACTAGTAGCATTACTCGGATATCATGATTAAGTCATCAAAGGGCATATCTTATGTAAACGCATAAGCTAATTTTAACAAAAAATATTTTATTCATTGAAGTCCAAAGGCTTTGAAATTTCTAAACTAAACGAGTACAAGGATACGTACCCGAGCTCGCTTAAGAGGGCTGACAATAATCATGTTAACATTCCAGCCTTCAGAAACAATTTTTTCAAGCTTGGCAGCGCATTCCTCAGCCTGGAATAAGATTAATTCAAAAAAAACAAACAAGATAAAAAACTAACAAAGGGTTCGACTCATTCAGGAACAAGAAACCGGAGTTGATAAAATATGGCACATTAGCAGCAGTTGTATATGTAACGCGAAAGAAAATACATCACAATTACTTTTATCTTTGAAAAAACTAGATGTAAATAGAAGTTTCTTCTTTGTGCGGTGCAATGAAAATTCCAGAACCAGCAGAATGCAAGTAATTCGCACCACCAACTCCGAGTTCAAGAAGTGCCGTTTAAAAGTTGCATTCAAAGACTTTTTAACTAAATCAGTGGGGTGAATACCAAAATGTTCATGCAAGCACAATACCTGTTTCAAGCCAAGCAACGTCAGATGATTTTGAGGGAGGTCGATCTTGCCCTAGGGGATAAAAATAGGATAATAAATTACAAGAAATGTAATAGAGGCAAGCAAAAAGTTCATTTACAAAATCCATTGAAAAAAATATCGCCAGTCTCAAACATAATTTTTGAAACAAAATTATAAGCTCTCCGTTTTATCAAAACTGAAGTAGCAAATGCAGACCTGAAATACACGTGGTTCTATGTTTCCTTCAGTTTGCCCATGACGAACGAAGCATATATCGTAACATAATTTAGGAGGTTGAAAGTCATCTCGATAGAACAGATATCCTTGCTTCAAGGACAGATCAAATCCCATAGCAAGAAGCGACGACGTGCACTGCTGAATGTATGAATCGGAAAAGCTCGTTAGCAAACGTGCATACTCTTCAAGCTGTTGCTCCTTACATTCAGCTATTTCGATATAAGCAGTTTGGATTTCCTCATCTGTAACAGCAGCATGAAAACGTCGAGTAGTTAACGAAGGAGGTCCATTTTCGTCGAATATCACGCTTGAAGTTTGCATTTTAAAAGGGTCATGCAAGGAAAATCCAAAACAACTCCTAAGAAGCACGACTTAAATTGAAAGTACATACAATTTAATTTGTCTATTTCGTAACGTATGGTATTAACTTTTTACTTTAGATGTGACCTAAGTAAAATTGACTTGGAGCTTGCGGGGCTTTTATTGCGCCACTAGCAAAAAAGGCTTCTACGGTAGTGCTAGTGCCTTCTATCGTTTTTGCACGGGGTCGACAGTCAAGACAATCTTAAATGCTGCTGTCGGTGCACTTTGAATGCTTTGTCAAATCAAAAACAAAATTTTGAATTCTTTCATTAAGTATGTAAATTAGTTCTTTTTCTTTTTGTATAATCAAATCAGGAAATCTATTATAAGACGAAATCATACATCACTGCTGCATAATTCTGCTTTGCAAAGGCGGCTGATGCTTACACTTAAACTCATTTCTATTAATGGTTACTGAAAAGTTGAGATATGGCATTTCCTATTCAAAACACATTATTCTCTGCAGAAAGATATTTTTAAAAATTGCACGACTTGTGAAACCAATCAATTTCACAATAACATTTTAGTTATGAAACGTTGGTTTGATGCGGGCTATAAAATCAAGGATGAAAAAGTTAAGTAGCAATGCAATAAAGCGACAATCGGCTTTAGAATTGACAGTTTAAAAATAAAATATTAGCACTTTTTGTCATGTTATAATGAAAATGGTACCTTGTTTCAATAACATACAATCAACTAGAAGAATTAATGGCCATATGATTTAACGAAGCTAAACACGGAGCTGCTGCTCTACCTAAAAAATTCTACGTACCTCTTGTTTTCAATGCGCATAATACTAGTGAAAATTACATTTCTGTCCTTGTTCTTCTTACTTGAAAAAAAATATATTTCCCGATTGATTGTAGAACTCTCTTAACGCTTTATTCTAAGTAAAATCATTATCAGCTATTGTTGACATCGCCTTTCGCGTGGTTTTACGTCAATACAACATATCGTTCACGAAAGAAATAGACCTAGTTTCAGTGTCGATTTTTTGTCAGCTCATGGCAGCCCTTCTAAAAGTGAAAGAAAGCTTTTGAATTTGTCACTCAGCGAGGAATGCACTTTCTGTACTACGACTGCATGAATGCTTATATAGTTAATACCTGAAAGTTGCTAAATAACACTCAAACAAATCTACTTACGCGCTACTCGGATTCCACCTCCCCCCCAATAATGCTCTGCGACACATTTTTCTTAACATATCCGAAGAGAATATACAATACAGAAGCAATTTCTGCATTGAAAAATGCATTCTCAAAGATGATCATATTCATATAGAACACACGCAGAACACGATACATTGAACCAAGAAAATACAGGAAATGTTTCATACAGCATTGGTGCTTCAGCCAATTCAGTACATTCCTCGACAAAACATGGTTACGTATCCGTATATCATGGAGAATGCTCCAGGAATTAAAGAAATTAACATATTCGCATATAATATATAGTAGAGAAAGGATTGCATGATCCAATATCGCAGCAATCGCTGGTGAATTGTATTGAAAAGGATTTCATCAGTCAAGGAAACTTCAAATATTGGTAAAGAAGAAAAATTACGACTACCACACGACGAAAACTTAGATTCCTACTTTCGTTATTGCAACTTATGCATCCAACTATAAAGATAGTCATCAGTTCTTAGATTTATTGAAACATTTACACACGGTTGATCGACAAAAAAACTCACGGGCAACAAAGGTAACGTTTGCGCACGTGTACATTCATGGACAATGCATATTCCTTGCAAAAGCTCGTAGGGAGTCATGTCTCGCCTACTAAAAGACTATAATCGCTAATGCTTGTTAAAGAGTACTTCATGTCTACTCAATGCACACGATGATTATAAAATAAACGTCTATTATAGGATTAGACACAGGGATCAGTACGTGAAATTGAAGTATGGTACTGCGGATATATAACTTTCTACTTATCAAAAAAGAGTTACCGCATCTCAAGTATTGATTTTCTTACATTCTTGTCGTTAATTATTTTTAACGTACCTGCACTTCGTTTCTCTAACACAAGATTGACTTCTAGTGCGCTTCTTACTACCTGGAGTCACAGAAGTAGATTCAGTGCATATATTTATCTGAGTAGATGTGGTGATGTCTTTTTCGATTATAGTTGGAAGGGCCGAAGTGCTGGATGTTATGCGATTATTGCGTCTTAAAATACTTAGCTGAGTTTCCTTTTGCAGATAATCGTTTGTGCCATTCTTGCTTTGAGTGTTAGTGTCTTCATTTTCATTGCCATCTTCTGCATACCTTTGAGCGGCAGGTAGATTTGAAACCGAGGCACTCCTCTGATCAGTTTTAAAGTTGGGAATAGAGTGGGAGTAAGCCTGAGAAGGCAGCTGCACAAATGATAAATAAGTAAAACCATTGAATAAGCATAGAATGAATTTCACACCAAAACAAATTTTTTTAAATTCAATTCGAGGAGCGAGTGAAAACATGCCAAAATCTAACCATAGAAGAAAGATTCACAAATGCTTAGAAAGGATGGAATCAAGTATTATACCTGATGTACACGAAGACTTAATTTCGTATCTTGCAGTGACCCTCCGGCATTTTGCCATGCTTTTAATTGTTCTCGAGAATATGGCTTCAGGTATCGGCAAAAGTTTGGGATTCCCAAATAATTCATCCAGCAAGTGAAACCCAGCGCATTCATTTGATCATAAGGTAACGACTCAAAAAAAGGATGTGCAAGCGCATCCTTTGCTGACAATCGTTTTGCCGGATTGAACTCTAGCAAACGGCTTAAAAGATCCAATCCATAGTAGTCAAGGCGAACGCCATTATGAGAAATAATCATTTTTTCTAGTGAATACAATCGTTCCAAGTCTGACAGGAGGGGGAAACTGCGGATATGCTCTTCAATAGCAGACCATTGGCCTTTCCCAACTCTGTTTAGAACAGCAAATAAACATAATTTAAAAGCAGGAATCAATTCATCATTACTTTACAAAAAAATAAGAATTAACGTTTCAAATTACTACAAAAAGTTTAGAGATTTGAAAATGATATCAGCGTTGCAAAACTGATTTAAATATAAAATCAAGTTCATAGCCCTCAAGAATAGAGCCATCAGTGCCTTAAAAATTTCACCGCTTTCTTAATATAAGCAGACTAGACTACTAAGCTTTCACAGTAAGAAGCAGAGAAGCTAAATATGCCCAAACTAGCCTATTGGCACGAATTACGCGTTTACGTTAAAATTATAGCTTCTAAAAATTAGAAATACAAATAGCGCAAAGATAGAGCATCTTACGATTTGAAATATGCACAATCACTTTCGCAAGGGCTCCCCAATAACTTGCAAATATTCGTAAGCATCATAAAAATTTTCCCATGATAGCTTCCTTCATATTTTCTTGAATAAAAGAAGTACTTCCAATATTTCGTTTCTGAGGGTGGAATTAAGCACAGTTCCCCAAATATAACACCAGCTGACCAAATATCGCAAGCTTTCCCATAATGAGCAATCTATAAATAAAAGAGAATATCCAGAAAATAATTTCTGCAGCTAGAATGCAAGTCAACAACAATATGCTATAAAACCTAGTAGCAACAATGAATCATTTTTAAAAAAGCGTGCCGCATCTAATTTTTTCCAACATGAAAACAAAGTACAACTACATCAGTTTATGTAATAGAGCTTTGAGAAATAATACGGTGAAGCACATTACAACAAAAAAATCGAAAAATAAAAGAATTTTTGCTAAAAATATTCACCATAAATAGAGATGAATGTATACAGCTAACATTAGATCCGGATAAATCTTTTAAAGTAGGGTCCGCCAAAAGAAGTTCCGGTGGGCGGTATGGTAATGTAATTACTACTCCCGTTTGGGGCATCTCATCCGAAGAAAAAGGTTGGGTGTCCTTTACATTTGTTTCTTTGTGTTCATCAAAAAACTCTATGCATCCATTCCCTCCTGCATCCAATAATTAAAAAAGAAGAGAAACAACTGCTAACATGGGCGAAGTTCTATGTTAACTGTAAAAATTTATTTAATGCGGACTGCACAGCTCACCTACCAGGAAAAATATTTCTATAGAGTAACACCGTAAACACACTTTAGAACAATTGAAAAATCTTTACAAGTCAACAAAAATACACCCAAATTGCAAGAAAAAAAGCATGCAAACTTTTCAACACTAAGTACAAAAATGAAAATAAATGAACCACATGCTACACATTAAGAAACAATACTGAAAGTTCAAATTTGTTTCAAATTTTTCAATACCTGCATCATCCAAGCAAAAGCCATGTCGAAGCTTGCGACCCATCCCTAAGTCAGAAATTTTGAGATAACGAACACTTTCCAAGTATTTTGGATCATGTCCTGCGTGATTTTCGATAGGGGATACCAGCAAATTATCAGGTTTTAAATCTCGATGCGAGAGGCTATGACTATGCAATTTTGCTAAACCATTTAGCAGCTGCCAGACATAGAATTTTATCCAGTTGATTGAAATTTTTTTAGTATTCAGTGTGACAAAATGACGAAATGATTGTTGACATTTTTCAATTACGAGAATTGCACATCGACGGCATTTATGTAGATATTTCTCCGCGAAAAATTCCGTAAAAACATGAACCGCCTTGAATCCATGAAATTTTGGTAAATGAGGAAATGAGTTTGGATGAAGATCATGAAGTTCTTGATACAAAGCAATCTCACGAAGAACATCAGCATTTAAAATGTGAGGATTGCTTCGATCATTCATATAAATGACTTTGGCAGCAAAAGTCATCTCGAGCCGTCGAACTTCGAAGACTTGACCATACATTCCATCACCAAGTAAAGAATACACCGGTACACGATACCACATACCTCTACGATCACGCAGCATTTCATATGATTTTACCACCCATTCGTAAACAACGCCATTTCCGACTGAAATTGCTTTCTCAACAGGCAATGTTATATTTTCACTTGATCCAGAAAAGGAATTCATTCCTTTGCGAGATTCGCACCGCAAAGTTCCAGTAGCCTCAATGTTATCATGACGAGAAAATTCCCTAGTAGGAACAATTTTAGGGGATTTCTGTTTTCTCATAGTATTATTCGGTTTTTTTATGAGAAGGCCAGCACCATCACTTTCATTAGCTACCCTGCCCATTTGACAAGCTGACAGGGCCTGAGAAGAGCATTGCTGCACATTTTCATCAAGAGAAATAGTGCAGGACTCCTTGGTAGATGTCGTTTCAGTCTTACATTGTGATTCCTTCGTATGGTTGATCGTCGTGCTGTCATCAGTTGCAGCACTTGGATCTAAAGCGGTATGCATGTCTTTCAACCATTGACTTCAAAACACTAAAAAAAAGCCAAACCTGGCAATTACAATTTAGCAACTAAACAAACACCAATATATGCACAATATGGGGGAAAGTGCAACGGTGCTAGCACAATTTACAAAGGAAATCATTGCGTACATGTAGTTGCATAACAAAAAGAAGTGGTAGATCTAACCAATTCAGTCACAGCAAGAAACGTAAAAGAAAGTATATCGAAAAGCGTGGTGCCCATATGGAGATTGGAAGTAGTTACTTCTTTGGTTTGGTTTAGAGCAGTACTACAATGAAACAATATTTAGAAGAAAATGATGTCGTTTACAAGGAGTATTGCATTCCGAAACATAAGAGACAAGCTACATCAAACACATCGTTTCCACTGTGCTATACCAAAAATATCTAACAGGATTGCGCGAACTCTTAATCAAGGGTTAATAAGTTTAATAAAGAAAGGGGAATGGTTGATGAGTGTCGTCAGAAGAAAAAAGTGGGCACAGCGTGCCGCAGACACCAACAGGGCAAAGAAATTAATCATTCTTCGATAAGATGGAGAACCCCAGGTTTCTTAGATTGGACGTAACTGGGAGCGAACGAAACAATTTTAACTTAACTCGAAAACAGGGATATTGCTTACGCTTTTCATGCCCGGACAAATGGTAAAGACATGCTGCGCACACACTGACAGACAGAAAGACAGCGCAGATGTGAATTAAACAGTGGCGCCCTTGCGATCTTGTAGCTGGCACTTTTCATGCGCACGACTGAGTAACTCTTTGTAATTTCGGAGGCTTCCCAATGTAGTATTTTAATCTCTTGAGTCATAGCACTTGATTTTCTAGGAATTGGAATTTAAAACCTTTTTGTAGGCGTTATAAATTCGTTTGAGTTTATATTTTATACCTCATCCGCATCTTCACTAATAAAATATTTTCTGTCCGATATATTTATTTAAATAATAACATTACAGTGTATTCTACTTTCAAACCTTTACACATACGTTTGTGAGCTATGAAGCATGATAGCGAATAAATGAATGCTTCTGACAAACAATAGATTAAAGTAGCTATTATTACAGTAACGTTCTTGCGGTATTTCCCCCCCCCCCCCATCAATTGCATTGTAACGCGGCAAGTGACGCGAAGAAAATGTTGCAAATTTGTACTGAAAATGCATTAATTTTTTGAAAGACTCAGACATACTAGCTGCATGACATTAATCTTGATGCAGTTGCCGTCACTTCATATTATTTTATACATAGGGTTTTTTCTTTTGATATAAAATTTTGAAAACAGCGAATGCTTAATTGCTTAAACCCAATATGAGGACAGCTATTTTCTATGATCGAAACCGTTAAGTATGAGAAGTAGAAGCACTTAATTTCTTACTCAGAAAAGTTGAAACATCTTTGCAGCAAGTAGAAAGCAGTTGCATACAAAGTAACCAAATCATAACAGTTGCCAAGGTAGACAATAAAATAAAGTGAAACTCATTCTCGCTCACTCTGCCAGTCTTTTCACATAACTCTTCTCATCTACAGTGATTGCCTACGTAAAAAATCTTCATCTTAAAAGAAATCTGTTGCCTACATCAATATGCAGTGGTGAAGGTATAAATTTATATTTAAGCGCTAACTTATTTCAAGCATAGCAAAGCCGCAAAGGAATGAAAAAATTTGGGTCACTTAGATTTAGCATATGTTAAATACAGCTTTGTAATGAAGTGGAGCGTATATTTTTACATTTCCTTCGCTTTACATCTGATTCTATATTAGAATATATAAAGGAGAGCTTCTCAAACAAACAGAAGGTGTACCATTTAAGTTATAGGCCTGATCCTATAAGTATGTTCACAGAATTTAACTTAAATTTTGAGATGAAACGTAAAATCATGAAGGAAAATCTTTTACATCCCAAGAAGGAAAAATTAAAACGCTATGTTTTAATCACTTATGCATACTTTAAGTTTTTCCTTGTTCATAAACAGTATTCCTAGTAGAGTTCAAAGAAACATCAGTTTTTTCCAGCTGCACATAAAAAAACACGACCCACGAATAAAAAAGAGATATCTAGCTAGCTCTTGCAAATAAAGAAGATCGGCTTAATAGCTAGAAAAAATTCTTCGTAGCAACTAGCGGCTTTAGCGAATACTTACTTAGCTATAAATACAAACGTAACAAACATATAACTTTGCTTCGAGTATTAGCACAAAGTTTACCACGTAACGTAGTAAAATTTTGCAAAGCATTACCAACATGACCTGTTGTGGAATTCCAGTATCAATCAATGTGTTTTTCAAAGACAATGATTGTACGACGACATCATGTGTCTTTTTAGGATCCTGCAGTATATCTGCATCCAGCAGACTCAAGTGCGTTGCTTTGTACGGCTGCGACATATTCTTCAAGAATGTCTTGGCCACACTAATCTGAGAAACAAAGAGTAAGTTGCCGTAACTTAACGTTTTTAAGTACACATGCCGGAAAGTTATTGAAGTGATAAACTTTTACCCCGATAAATCTCATGTAACTATCGTTTTTTAATATAAAATTTAGAGAGAAAAATAACGCAAATTTTAAAATTTGGAGAATCGTTTCGTTTCCACTCCGCTGCTTAGTATTGACCGAAACGAGGGAGCTGATGAAATATATACAAAGAATACGTACCGCCGTTTCCGTGGTCAAAGCTAAGTGCGAGTTCTCTAAAAACTTCTGAATCCATGGTGGTAATTTACTGCGCTTATCCAATCGACAATAACGGGAATCAGCAAATACCATTAGGCCATAATCGGCTTTTGATCGAATTACACGACCTACGCATTGCGCTGCCTAAAACAACAGAAATTAATACAGAAAATAATCCGTATTTATTCTATACAATGAAGGATACGTTGTTTTGCTTAGGGGTAGTATTAGTAGATTTTGGCAAAAGATACCTGGCGCATTGCATCAAATGTAAGGAACTCATTCTCTTGTATTTGATAGTGTTCCTACACAGCCCAGATAATTAACATAACAGTAATGGAACTTGCTAGAACAATTTTAACACATTTCTTAACAACGCATGAAGAAATCAGTTTAACGATATTATTATTAAAAACGATACAATTAAAAAAATATCCATCCATTTAAAAAAATAATATGCCCATATATCAGCGTACAGAGTAGAAGAAGAACGCAGAAGCTTTTAAATTGCCTTAAAATAAGTCACAAATTAAAATTTTTTTCTATGCCATAACATTCGTCGGCTACTTATAAAGTGCAAAACATACTCGCATAAAATCTAATCGCGCCTTTAAAATACGAGATAAGGTATACTGAAAAGGAACTCCGAAAAGTACGACACAACGACCATAATGCCTATCAAAATCAATACCCTCAGCAACTTTTCCTCTGTAAAAAAAACAGAAATCGTTTGGAAATCTTGATACAGCGTAAGTTTTGAGTTCACTAAACACACAATAATAAAAATTATACCTCGCCACTGAAAAAAAAACAGCGCCTCTTCCACAATCACATGCTCTTCTATAATTTTGCAAAGCAAGTGTTGTGGCAACGACGTCTTTCGTTTCAATAAAAATCAATTTGTTTTCCATGACAGTGGCCAAAACACCCATTTCATACCTTTAAGTAAAAAAATGTTACGACATGAGAAGGTGCAAACAAAAATTATTGAAGGAAAATTCCTAAACATCTTTTATAATTATCTAGCCATTCTACGAAAGTATAAGTAGACAACAATTCTCTTTTAATTATTCTTTTTTCTCATATCAAGTCACACACTGAACTTTTTTTGAGGCAAATGGAGTGAAATTTTGTGTTATTTCTTTTTGTTCTCTCCGAGGCTCCAGCTTAGCAAGCAAGAAATTATAATTGTTCCTTCGATTAAAAACTTTTTACATGCAAAACTACAATCTGGGTAGCAATAGTCTAGGAGAGTAGACAAACATAGCATAACACAAAAAAGAAATGCTGCAAAATGTTAGTCACAAGACAATCAATTAATATTCTGCAAAAGATATGGTAAACAAGAAAAAACAGACAAGTAGAACAACAAGCCTCCATTGTACCACTACTCGGAAGGGTTAAGCTAGAGTCACCTTCCATAATAATAAGGCTTTTATTTCCGAACAAGCGTGACCAGAATAAAAATAAAATTTCAAAAGCACAACCAATATGATTTTCTTACCATTTTGAAAATACTTGCTCCATATAAGTATAAGAAGTAAAAAAGCAGACCATCCCATCAGGAACTGATTTACATAGCTCAATTAATAAATTTCCATAATTTTGAATGACTGACAGATCATTGCGCAATTCGTATCGTGATGAGAGCGGGACCTTACACCAAGAAAAAAAAATAGTTTTGAATGAAAAGCAAGAGGATAGAGTATTATTCTTGGAAATGCTACGCTCACAGAGGATATACCCCCAGAATAATAAAATTTGAAGGTTTTCGCTCCGTCAGTATGCAAAAACATCATAACAGGATTCCTTCAGGGAGAAAGGCGTTGATAGAACTTTTACAACTTCAAGTCTCACTAACTTTTGCTTTTTTATATAAAAGAGAGTTAAATTACTGTAACAAGGATCTACCTGATCCGCTCCACGAGAAACGATTATAGGGCAAATGCAATTCCGATCAAGGGACATGGGTAGCGATTCCGTAACAACCGGCTATTCAATAATTTCATACAATAAAAAGCATGTTATCATGGCATACCTCTTTGATTGCAAAAAAATCTATGCAACAAAACGAAAGGAATAGCAGCATCAAACACAAAGGCATATATCCATGAACAAAATAAGAACTCTCTAAAATGAAGCCTTACGTTCACAAAGCTTACAGTAAAATCCAGTAGCTTGGGATATAACTCTAGAGGGGATATTGTACCCGACGTCAAGATGATTGACTAGAAAAGATATGAACAATATTATAAAACTTCGCAAGAGTTAACACACGAAATGCGTCGATTAATATGAAACCAACAGAAAATTTTTAACCCCATTACTCGAATGATTCTGAGACACGCTATCAAAACAAATCTAAAATAAAATGAAACGCCTCGATAACAGCGAACAACGCTTAAAAATTCTCTCCTCCCAAAACACTTATTTTTACCAAAGATAAAAGCAAACATTCCCAATTGCTAATCCATCAATGTCATGTAACCCGTAACTATTCTCTTTGAATTTTATTGCACCAACTTGATATCTTTGTAAAACAGGTTTAATGGCAAGTGAAGCATCTAAGCAACAAAGTTGTAGCAATGGATCATATAGTCCAGTTGCTTCTGGGTAAGGATCACAAATGAGTACAAAGCCTTCCCTTGAGAAAAGACACGCAAATCAAATAGTTTTACTAAATTTGGAATCGCTCTTACATTACTTGTTCAAAAAAATCATTGTCATTTTTGCATATGCACTTTTCATAATGAAATAATCCATTAAAAAGAATACAATAAAAAAGTCTGTGCTATTGCTTTTTTTTAAGAATATATTCTTTCCATTTAAGTATTTGATGTTTTTGCAGAGTTGTTTTGTGAGAAAAAACTATGCAATAGTAACGATTTTCAACGATCAAAAGCTGAGCTCTAAATTACAAGGTATCCATTCCAAAGAGAGGTGCATTGAGACACATCAAGGTATAAACACGATGACAGCAATCTAGTGAGATAGCTTTCAAACATTATTTACACCATGCAACCAATAAGAAAATGTTATTTCTTATTGAACAATTTTTTTAATATAAAAATGCAAAATCCAAAAAATAATGTTACCTTTCTTACCAATATGTAGCCACTAATGTGCAAAATCCAGCAACCAAATTTAGCGGGGAAAATTCATCAACATTTGTAACTTGCAATGTGTTAAGCAATGACCTGAAAAGGTTATGTCATGAGAAGACTGTTATTTTATGGAACCCACTTGTTAAAGGATAAAACTTAAGAAATATCTAAAGTACCTACATAAGAGAAATCGATGAAAGCAAGCAATAAAATGAAAAGAGACTACAAAAATAACAGCTAAGTATGGTGGCTACTACGTATTGCCAAGAAAAGTTGAAAAAATTAAGGTGTTTTTAGTAGTTGAAAAAAAATTATCCCATTCCTATTTCTATTTAATGCGTTGTCTGCCGTACTTCAATCGATCGTAGCAGAATTTTAATGTTTTACTGTCAATTTCGGTGGCCTGTTCAAACGCGTGTAAAAATGTCAGTGGTCCCTCCGATCGAATCTCATAAATTCTGTAACACCAAAAAGAGTACGTGAACAAACATAAATTCTAACTTACAACCGTAAAGATGTATTGTTTTAAAATGTTCCTGGTATGTATGCCATAAAATAAAGCATAAGAATATAAAAATACTAAAAACACGTTTGCTCCTAGCATCGCTAAGGTAGGAGCCATTAAAAGAGGACCACGGTTTCAAATATTTAAAAAGAAACCCAAGCGCGAGTAGAATATAGAGATGAAAGAACTGAAAGAAAGTAAGTTTTTCCGATAAAGAAACAGAATTTATTTTTAGTATACTTTACGCATTTCTTAACTAAGCATTCACATACTTTGTGTAAGTTTTCAAATAAACCACAATTTTCTTCATTGCGTTGAGAAAATGTTCCGCACGACGAATATTTCCCGGAATTGCCTAAAAAACACATAAAAACATAAATGCCCTACGTTGGGTAGAATCGTATCCCATTTATAGTATACATCTGCAAAATTGCATGCAATGCAGGAAAACAAGGTTTGCATAAGTTGCATCCTGTCATGTAATATACGGTAGTACTTGTATTAGAATTCGTTTTCATCTGTATATATCTTTCCCCACACAAATGAATACCATGTTGCAATGATAAATCCAAAAAAATTGACATGTCAAACTAAAATCACGGCAACTAAATTTGCTCGAATATAACGGAGAAACTACACAGACGAGCATAGCTAAGCAGGAAGTTTTATTTTCAGTCTAGAATCATAATTCTTTAGCCTAAATATTAAAACAAGGACAAACAAGCGATTGGGGATAAAAAAGCAGCTTGATATAATGCTTTTCTAATGGATTAAGCAAAAATGCTTCAAATAAGAAAATTAGTAATGCATCAGAACAGTATCTCAACCTCTTCAATCACATCCGCTGGTAAAACCGGGTTAGCCAAATGCTCAAACATTTCGGCATCCAACTCTCCTGATTGATGAAGCCCTTTAACCAATCGCTCATACTCCGCATTTAGCCTCTGCTGATCAATCTGCTTTGTTCTACAAAAGCATTCCCACAAAAAAATAGCACACGCCATTCTAAAAAGGATTTTGGCAAACATAGTAACTCGTTTAAGTAGAGAATTAATCAAAACTGCGTCAGCACTAAATGCATCGTAAAAAATAACAAATTCAAGGGTAATCTCACACATGCAGAAAAAGCAATTTTTATTTTCATACTTTTGTATTTCATCACTGAGTTTAATTAGATTTCGGCCGGAACCTTCTAACATGGATCTATTCAAAGTCACGCTCAGCGCTTCAATGCACACATTGTCTATATTATGCGCCTCATCAAATACAATAATGCTTGGTTCCTTATATGTATCGCCCAAAGCGCTTTCCAAAGAATTTTTTATGAATTTCCTCGTCGCATTCGAGGGAGCTGCACGGCCAATGTTCGTTCCAAGCATAGTCACCTATAGCATAATGAAAAAAAAGTAAATTGTTTTAATCTTTTAAATCTCAAAGCTATCTGCAGTACACGATCGATATAAGGTTATTGAAATAAAAATAAGCTAATTCCATAAAAGAACGCAACAGAATACAAACTTTAGCAGCATAATACATATTGAGGAAAAAGAATACCTGGGAAACTTTAGGATCAAGAATATATTGATAATTCAAGACGATTACATTTGCTACTTGGAGCAATCGGCGAGCAGTAAAATAAGGGCAAGTAGGGGTCTCCTTTCCTAACCTTGGATGCTTCCATGTACTGCAAGCATACTTAATGTCCTCAATTGTATAAACCCCTGCATAGAGAAAAATCCAACACAAGAAATTACCCAACGCAAGGAATGTAAACAAAACGATGTACAAAGCATAAAACAGAAAAAAATTGAATCTTTTTCTTTCTTGACATTGACATGAAAGCTCAAAAAATATTATTTAGCTGATAAATGAAATTTGGAATAAAGCAATGCGTACATATAGGCTAGAGCATGTAAAGAAATTACAGAAACGAAGAACTTAACAATTTCTGATAAATACAATCTTACGAAAAAAAAAGTACAAAGTTATTCGCTCCAGTTTTCGAGAGAAAACAAGCGTTTTCAAAGAAAGCGCTGTTTGTCAATAAAAATAACAAAGCGCGGATCTGATAAAGAAAATTTTCTCATGCAATCCAAGTATCTCGAATCCCAGAAATTATTTTCATGTAGTAAAATTTTCAAATGAAAATTTTTCATAAATCAACTTGGTTTTCCATATAAACTTTGAGCTACCCCAAGGAAATTGTTGAGTAGTCCAATGTCTCTCAAAATTCTCATAGTAGCGGCACAAGCCAGGGGAATAATCTATGATAGCAAAAAAGATCTCACAAATATTTATAAAAAGGTAAATCTATTATTAGAAAGCAAATTTCAGACGCAAAACATATTAATGACCTACAATTTCACTACATGTACGCATCGCATTTCTAACGTTCGATACGTGTAAATAACAGGGATGCATTAAAGGACAACTTACAAACAAAATCTTTAAATCAGACCCAAAAATATTTATGCAAAATCTGAATCATTCTATTTCCAGACTATTAAGATAAATCAGCCTGTAGTTGATGCTACTCAAAACTCTAATTGTTCTTTTTCATCACACGTAATGCAAAGTCTCACGGTTTCTCTGATACGAGCGTAATAGTACTCTATGAAGGAATTAAAAACAAACAAAAATGCTAGTTGTAACCATAAAACATCAGGACTATCTAAAAACAGGGAAACACACTCCTCACCGCGCAAAGAAGATGAAGTTGGATTTGAAAGGGAAGAAGTCACTAAATCTTCAATATCAGGGGTCTGGGTTTGCTCACAAACATTTGAATCTGATAACGGATAATCAGACATCTCGGTTGCTTCAGAAGAATTAAAGAGTAACTTTTGACGAACCCAAGGTGCTGTTAATTTTCGGCCTGAGTGAACACAGAACGTAATTAGAGAAAATGAAGGAGGAAACAAAAAGTGAAAATATGCTTTTTTTGAGCTTCAAAACTATTCCTGTCAATCTATATGAATTCAGTGCAAAAGTAGTTCCTCAAGCAGACATAATCCTGTAGCAACTGTAAAAAATAATGTTGCGCACAAACCTATTTTCTCAAATGCAGCTTGATAAAATATAATTTCTGAGAGAGAAACAAAATAATAATTCTCCATGCATTACGTAAATATTGAGAAACATTTTTTTTTTAATATCAAAAAGGCTTTATTTTTTTATTGAAATTGTTTGAAAAAATATCATAAGCATGTATGTTTTAACGCACAATGTTCATCAATTTTCTCTCGGTCGGCCAAGTGAGTCACTTCCGGATGTATACACATATTTCGCCGAGCGGACAAACCAACCGCCAATATGTGTCCTTTACCTGCATACAAACGTGCCACGTGATCCTATATCTCAGTAGAAATTTTATTTTTGACTTGCTTGATAGGCAAAACAAATTTTACGAAAGACAGTGAATGTTCTTTTTTATTTACAACACAGCAGACTTTCCACGAACTGTTTGTCACAAGGAGTGAAAAGAATCCATCTACAAGCTATATTCTAAAAGCATTCCTTTAATTCAGGGCTGAATGTTTTGACGTATTCATAGCTAAAATTGGCACAAAAATAAATCCTTACTAAGCGCTTCCGCTCGATGCATCTCCGCAAACTTCTCAGCACTTCCAGTTGCGGCAACTTTTGTATCCGTGGGCACAAGCGATTTAGGAGCGGGAATAAAGGATGCTACATGAGGATGTTCAGCTTTTTCCTCTTCAATCAGAGAAGATGTCCCCGATATTGAAGTAAAGGGTTTTTTCTTCTGTTCTTCCTTTCCTATTTCTTGTATGCGATAGTCCATTACCCTCCTGAGCTCTAAAAGCGCTTTTTCCATTTCGGGTACTGTTCTGGTGCAATAGATTAATTTTCCCATCGAAGGATGAGCTAATTGATAGCTGGTGATGAGAGAAAATAAAGAAACCGTTTTGCCTGGTAAGAAAAAATGCAAAAAAAAGACATTACAGGATTATATGCCTAGGCATCTAAATGGCAAGTTCAAAAAATCAACTCCATGGTTTCGAGAGGGACCTTCTTGATATACGTATGGAACGGCTAAGAAAATCGCATGGCATGCAAACATTCTCACTAAAATTACAAAACCCAAAACACTTCCTTGAACCGTTACTGAAATGCTATGTACTTTTTAATGCGTAATGATACAAACATGCAACAAATTAAAAAACACGTTAATCTACTATTTTCTTTTGTTTAAATTTATTAAACATGTTGTCAAAGCTAGCAGATTCAATCATAAAATTTGCAGTCGTGCAGAATTAATTAGAAGCAAAGCTGGTCAAAATCAAATAATACAGGCTAATTCCATCGGCATAACTTACAGCCGCACTTGACTCATGAAGAGTTCACCTGTTCCAGTGGGCATTTCAAGCACTCCATGCCCTTTTGCATCCAAAATTCTCTTTAAATATACCATGTAGGCATATTGCTCAGGGTAAATAAAATCATATGGAAAATATACTGCAAGTTCTTCAAGCTGAAGTTTTACCATTGTTAGGTTCAAATGTGGTAACACTTTGTGAATGCATTTGAACGGAAGCTGCTATACAGAAAATAGGTTAAACAGAAAACTGCAACAGCAAAATTTTATTGCTCAAGCAAGGCATCTTCATTAAAAATTTGTGTAAAGTGATCGGACATCACCATGCAAAAGAGTGGAAGTGCGTCAAAAAATCAACTCTTCCGTACGATAGTACCGATACATGTAAGTCTTCAATGAAGTTATGCAGAGTAAAAGCTGACAACTTAGAAGGCACAGATGGCATTTCTCTCGCTGAGGAAAACTTTTGGAACCAGTCAAAGAGCTCACCCCACTGTGTAAAAGTATTTACATTAGTTCAAAGCACATCACCTGAAACAAGAAAATGGGATAAAATAAGGAAATGCCGTTATATGCAACAACAATTCTCTTTTGATGTAACTGCTATCATTAAGAGGCTGAAGTTTTTCAGTGGTCATCAGCTGGCAAGGAGAACAGGAAGAAAGCGTACTAATAGATGAATTTGAATAATGTAAAATATTGTACATTGAGACGACACTACCGAGTAAATTCGTTTAACAGAGAAATGGAACGTTTGTTGAGATAATTATTTGTCTCAACATATTGTTGGTAGGCATATTAAAAGAAAAGAGTAACTGTTTGGGGTTAACATGAATTACGGACATAACAAATTATATGACTCTAGCGGTAATTGTCACCGCTACTTGCGTTTGCATAGCCAATTTACTTAAAGGTGAGGACAGCACCATCTTGCCAGCACGATTTAATAAAAAGAGTCAGTTGCTTGTTGCAAGTGCTGAAAAGAGATTTAGGAACAAAACGATTGGTTGGACTAATTCGGCTCAGAAAGTTCACCAACAGTAGAAAAGAAAGTATGCTCTTATCGCACGTCATTTGCAGTTGACATTTCGCTGATGCAGCAGCCAACGAAAAGATAAAATACGTCATATAAATGCGGTACAACATGTGATTTCATCGCTCATTGTCATGCATATTGAAAAGTCAACGTATATTTTTGCAGATTTAAGGTTGAAATAAAAACACATTACTTTACGAAGCTTTTTATTATTCGTTATCCCTTTCAACAATATTTAAATCTGCTAATTTAGGCAGAGATTCCTATGCGCCCAAAAGAACTCGACTCGTATATTCCGGAAAGATTATCATAGAAAAGACTAGATTTTGCTTGGCATTAAAGTATATTTACTAATCAAAATTAAGTTTCTTAATAATACAATTTTGTTAATTTGTTTTTCACAACAAGAAATGAGATACATTGAGCATAGCAAGCCTGAAACCGCGAGCACAACCCATAAGAAGTGCACGAATGAAAAAAGCATGACAACCTTGCTTGTCAGCAGATTTGTAGCAATGCGAAATTTTAGTCTGATAAGATATTGATCTGGTATGATATAATTTCACAATAAATTACAAAAGGCTGCTCAACGATATGCTACTTTTGTTGTTTTACTCACAACTGTAAAAATTAAAAATGTTTAATGTTTGACCTGTTAGAAATCATACACTAAATAATAAGCATAGAGCGTAAGATTAGTAAATTCTAACCAAAGATAAAGAATTCAGCCCCGTAAGGCAATTAAAAATATTTGACCATATGAAGCCCTTGCTTACCATATTTAAAATAGGGAAAGCAGTAAAAGAGATCACCGGTAGACTTAAAAACCAAAAAATTTTAAGACTTTATTGCACTGGCAATAGTTATTATGAATAAAATTAGCGTAAAAATACTTAATGGTTAGTCTATTCGAATTAGCTGAAGTATAGGTCGTTCCAGTGACACACACTTCTCCATAGCATGCCACTTGCGTTCATATAAGTTACGATGAGTTCCATGAATCAGGGAACTTTCAATTGTAGAATCCTCTATGGGAATTGTTGAAGATATTGCTACAGCAGCTCCTTGTACAGCCTTATTATTTCGTCCTATAGTAGCATTTTAGCAGAAAGACAAGCAGTTTTTAATTCAATAATCAGTCAAGTTATTTTGCAGAATTCCTGACAAAAAATTATAGAATAGGATATACCACGTTATCCTGTTTTACCAAGCCATTAAAAGCACAAAATAGACTAAAAGCGTATCCATGGGAAAGAAAACTTTTGCTCGTCCAAGTTCCTGCATTCCATCCCCGTAAAAGCATTCTACTTGCAGTCGAAGACTGACCTATATATGCAGTGGGAGCAACGGAGAAAGCAGTTATTCTTCTGTCAAAACCAGAATAGTTTTCATTTACATCGTAGATACTCTTCAACGAGGAGTATGCATCTGTATCAGGAGAGCGCTCGATATATTGCAAGACATCCCATATCTGATAAATATAAAAGTTAGTGTAGAAACTAGAACATTGTGGAAAAAAAACTTATGAAGAACGTATATTATGATGAATAAATACTCTACAATAAACAGTATCAACTTTGAGTAGATTTGCATGCATTTTAAAACACTTTTTCACATACTTTATAACTCTACAAAAAGAAGAATCAAACAGAATATAATAATCTCTAATGCCTCCACATAACAAAAATTCAACATTAGTACACAGAATACACTATATATGCAACATCTTATTGCTCACTTCCACTATCCCATCTTCATAAGCTGACAATATTGAATGTGGTTTCAGAGGATTCCAAAATGCAGAGCAAAGCGAATGATTACTTTTTCCTTCTTTATGCAAAGGCAGAAATCCATTAATAAACTTATGCAATAGGCATTGCAGCGAAAAAACAAGCAAGCACATTTGAATTTACATACAAGGATGATCAAATACTCACAAGATTCTAAAATGGAGTGAATATCACAAAAATGACGCCAAAAATCTATATAAGCTGAGAGCAATTTCACAAAACTAGCGTGCAGACTAGTATAAAGCAATAAAATGTGTTACACGATAATAAAGTTGAAGGTAAGAATGCCTCATTCTTTGATGCAACCAATAAAAATAGCAACATTACATGATATTAAATCATCAAAGATATCAAGGCCACTAACTTCACAGTATAAATAGATAAATTACCAATTTTAACTTGCTTAGTGGCCATGGAGGCACTGTCGAGCTCTCTTACATCGTATATTGAGACACCTTTCCCGCCAATATCGGATTGCTACATAATAAAGAACAAAAGTAGGAAATTAGATCAGCAAAAAAACAGGTTTCTCTTAAACAGAACGCAGAAATAAAATACGGCTGTCATGTATGAGACATAACCTAACTACTAATTTCACCAAAACTGTTTGAAGAAAGGTGTAGCATGCTGAAAATAACGTATCCAAAAAAAAAATATAAAATCAACTCCATTCGAAAAAATCAGCAATACCATTAAGAAATTATGTGAGCCATCATTCTGCAGCCACGAGACTGTTTGTCTAGTATAGAATGCACAAGGTGGTACCTAGAAGCCGAGATAAACATCACAATAATATCTTACGCTAACGTAAATTTCATACGAACATAACAGAATAACTTATCAAGAAGATCTTTTTCATCACAAATTATCGGTAAACTTAGTATACTTGAGAATAGCCATGTACGGCAGGACTTACTTTAATGCAGGGAGGAGGTTCCCGTGTATCCACAAGACGTATCCCTTTGTTTCCAATAGCAACCGCCACAACAGAACCATTTCCTAGAGGGCCATACGTAATGTCAGAAAGCGGAATTGCGTTTCCATGCACTGCACTATTCTTATCCATTGAAAGGTTAGCACTACAAGAAAATGCGGAATTGGTTTCCAACTCATCAGCAACGGGAAATTTAGTTGAGATTTCCATAGAATCATGAGGTGGTACAATTTCGCTTTGTATGTTTTGTAGTATTTTCCCTTGCACTAATATTGTTTTGTGCGCTTGCAATTGTGTCTTTCCAATAGTAGGAATATGTAAAGGCAAAGGCAAGACCACGGATTCGTCACAGATCACCCGCAATATCTCTTTACAAGATACATTTTCTTGTGTTTGCTGTAAGTCCCATTCGATCGCCCGGCCATCAAGACCACACGTTACAACTTTATATATATTCGCTTCAGACCAATCTCCTCCAGTGACACAATATGCAAGACTAGATGTAGAAGATGCGGTAGATTGGTTAAGGGCGAATGCGTTATTCCATGATCCATCTGAGCTCAAAAGTGTCAGCAAAAATATAAAGATTGCTAGGGTACTATAGATAAATATCTGGAAAGGCTTGTAAAAACGCTTTCACATCACAATTAATAATTAGTTGGTATAAAAAACACACTTTTGGCCATTTCCCGAAGAAATTTTAAATGTCAAAAGTAATTTTTCTCTTGAATAGTAAAAATCGTAAGTTCCTGGTAAAAAAACATGTGCTTCAATATCAATAAAAGCTGTTCCTGAGTTTGTGGGTAAACGAATTAATAATTTCCATAAAAATACTCTTGAATTAAAAAATTGAAAGTTTTAGTTTGACGTTTCTTTCATTACGGTTTTACAGTAAATGGTGCAGTAACATTTCTACGAAAAATAATTGTACCTGTGTAGGGATAATTTTTAGCTTTTGTATCTACAATGTGATCGAAAGTTCCAACCTGGAAACCATTTTTAAATATTCGTAGGCGATCGGAAGTGGTAAAAAAGCAGTGCTGTGCAGCAAGCGACTGAAGGCAAAAAATATGGATGTTTTTCAACTAATTCATTTCACCTGAAATGCTTTAATAGCTTCAGGCACGGTTTTTCAAGATATATCCTGAAGGGCTGTAAGAACTCAGCAGCTACAAGTGAAAAATTACATTGCTCTTTTTTATCATAGATGCATTAAAACAACAACAAAAATGATTAATTGCTTACTTTCTTTGTAGCCCATTTTATTGAAGTTGGGAGAAGAGAGCAAGGAAATTGATAGAGTGTTTTATAAAGTCCAGACAACGGATCAAAGTCATATACTTCAACGGCTGGAAAAGATAACGACTTGTCTACAGAAGCTGCAATGAAGAGATGGTTACAAGCATCAATGAAAGGACTAACGGAGAGCTGACGTAATATATACTCAGTGGTTGCCTCACATACGGCCTTTCGTTTACTGGGTACACACTTTGTAGGATGAAGAAAACAACCAGCGGCGTTGACGTCGCTTTTGCAGGTTGCGCGATTTCTGCTCTGATAAAAGGAAGCAGAATCCATTTTGATAAATCTCACAAAGGGTTGGATAAAATGAGTTTTGACAGCATCTCTTGAGTCTATTACACTCAAATTGGGATAGCTAAGCAGTATGTTACCGCAATGAGTAAAAACGGCTACAACGCAGACAGTTTTGCAATCAGGATACTAAGGCTTATTTCTAGCGCAACCACAGAAGTTCGGCTGGAGGTCAGGAGATACATATTGGCTTTTCCTTGTTCAAAGAAGCAGCAGTAGCTAGCAATAAATCAAAAACAATTCCTCGGAAACGTTGAAAATGGTCGCTCCTCCTCGACACATCTATCGTTTAAAAAAGCTCTGAAAAAGGCACAGCCGATTTAACGCTTCTATTAGTTCAAACATTAATTTCCGCGTAGAGAACCTGTAAATGGTGCATTCACTTTAACTTTGTGTCTTAGGTATAGGAGAAATGGATTGCCGGAGTATTGTCATGGGAATTTCGACTTTATTTCTTTACAACTAAATGTGCTATCTCACTTAGCACCTAAGAAATATCAAAGACGGCTCCATTTAAATACCTTCATTTAAGTAAAATGGGTCAAGTTCGTAATTTGAATGTTTACGCATCAAAGATGCAGTAGAAAGTGGTGTTTCATAAATTGATGCATTAGCTTTACTGTTTTATGCAATATTAGTTAAGTTTTTTCTACGCAAAAACTTTGCGTTAAAAAATAGTTAGCTCTATTTTTTTAATTGCTTTTGCTTTCATCGCAAAAGGTCTTTGTAGTATTATGGAATGAATGCTTGAAGAAAGTAAGGAAGGATTTTTTTCTGAAACACTTGGCATTTGGGGGTTTGAAGTGATTGTCTTAAATTTTTCGACCTTTGTTAATTTACAACTGGCAAGCCCAAGTGATCAACGGATAGCAGACACGCTTCTATACTTATTCAACAAGATCAGAATATTTCAACATAGTGAGCAATGCAGTTTTGCAAGCAATAGCAAAAATGGTATAAACATTAGCAATCAAGTAGTCCAGTTTGGGATGTGTTTAAGAAAAAGAAAGGAAAAATGAAAAACAATGATATAAAATATTCTAAATTTTACGTACGGGCCACCTCCTAACGTGAAAGCTATATTGAATCTTCTTTCACAACCAGTGCAAAACTCAAAATCTTTTCAATTAAAGAATTTAATCATTTTTTCCACGCGTTTTAAAATACTTATGCTTTTTAGAGGAGGTAAACAATCGCTGCTGCAATAATCCCGAATAATTCAAGTGCATATCGAAATGCACTGCAACATGTTCCGGAAACTCACCAAGATACAAACAGGAGTACAAACTTTTCTCTTTTGTTGACTGTAATGCGTTGATTCTATCCGTTAGTCAGAAGAATGTGAGAGATTTCGAATTTTTACTTTTCTTACAGCATACGGAGCTCAAGAATAATGTAGAAAGTTAATCCATTTGCACTGTCTTGTACGAAAAGTGTAAGCTATTCAACTCAATGTTCATTTAATCCCATCGTTTTTCTTGAGAGTGATCTGTCAATAACGGAGGCATTACTCTTACGCGCTAGGCTTACATATACTTTATGCGGGCGGGGGAATTATGCTAAAATCGGGGAATTATGCTAAAATCTTAGGCGCGGTCACTATTCGTATTTAACTTAGAGTATCCAACTTCGAAACCTATTTTCTCGTATGAACTAATTATTCACTAGATGAGGGAGTAGTAATTCTTGCGTGTGCGTATCTTTCTTACTTTCGCTCTTCACGAATTCCAATACTTCATACGTAGATGCAACTTCATGTACTAACGTAAACTTCAATTGCAGCAACACCATTTACATACATAATTTTTCCCTAAAATCTCACGTTTTTAGAAACAATTTCATAAAAAGAGTGTATAAGTTTTAATTTCATAAAAGAAGAAGAACAATAGTTCTGTTTATCTCTTTGTTAACTAATATTGTACTTATTGCCCTGTTATGGGGCAATCCCGTTGCGAAGGCACATGAGTGACTACGCAATGCCATCTGTAGCCGCGAACATTTCCACACTAATAGCTAACTTACATTTAGGTTGCTCTACATTCATGAAAAATGACTTCGGCGACAGCTTATCTCATGAAAATTAAAACTTAAGTAGTACGGCGTATTCGCCGGAACTACAAAAATTTCTTAGCAACGCACAGACATGTACACATAGGGGCTGGCACGAGTGACAAACCAACTAAAAAAAAAGGTGTGCTTACTTTACATATAAAATTGCACCTGCTTTTTGATAAGTGCAACTACAGGTTGAGTTACATTTAAACGAGTTTAACTACATGGCGTCGGTGCGCCCCTATCCGTCCAGCCCTCCTGTTAAGCTAAGGGTATGCATGGTTAGTGACTTCTTCTACCCTGGTTTGGGTGGTGTCGAGACCCATATTTATCAGCTGTCGGAGGCTCTCATTCTTAGAGGTAATATTTTTACTTAGCTTAGCCTTCCATTAGTTATCACTGCAGAAGAAAGAAGGGCAAGTTGATTGCTAGATGTGCTGCAGTCGTTTTTACTACTGGGAAAATGTGTGAGAAAGCTGTCGTATTTGGAATTTTTGTAATTGTCTATCTTGTTAAGGATTCAAGGTTATTGTTGTCACTCATTTCTCTGGAAAAAGACATGGAATAAGATATATGGCCAATGGTCTCAAAGTTTACTATCTTCCCACAATCTCTTACTTGGGTCCTGTTGTTTGGCCATGTGTCTTGGATGTTGCACCTCTTTTCAAGCAAATCCTTGTCCGCGAACGTATAGATATTGTTCATGGACATCAGGTATTGTCAAATTTCTCAAGAATTAGGAATAAATCATTTTGTATCTGCAGACCCTTGACATTCGCATAGTTGAAGTACACATTGTATTTCGATTCGTACCAGAAAAGCATAGAGTATAGAGTAAACATTATTCTAGCTTCTTTGTGGCTTAGCTTAAATATATAAGCTGCATCCTGCGAATTGAACTACAGTAGTACAATAAGTTTGTGATTTTGTGACTGCTATACCATTTTGATTTGTATTCCCTAGACATTTTAAACCTGCTGTTCAAAATTATACGTGTGGATGTCTCAGACAACTTCTGTACTTGCAATGCAATGCCTCTTTCACGCTAAAACCCTTAATCGCCGAGCAATTTATACCGAGCACTCGCTATTTGGCTTCGATGATGCTGCTTCTATACATTTAAATGGAGTTAGTTTTTCATTGTCATTTGCAATCTTTGCATATGGCAATACCAAATGTGATGTACTCCTGCATCAAGCGGGAAAGGAATTTTTTCTTCAGTTTTTTATATCTACTTTTACATAGATATTTAAGTTAAAGTAGATACAATAAAATGACTTTATAATAATAATAAAACATTACTCTCTAGTTTTCTGATTAAGTGAAAATCTTTTTAAAAAATTTTTTCAGGCCCAGTTACTGTTTCTTGCCGATCTTGATCATGCAATCTGTGTTTCGCATTGTAGCAGAGAAAATTTTGTATTGCGTAATAAATGTGACCCTTTGCGAGTCTCTGTTATTAATAATGCTGTGGTAATATTTTGCTCAATGCGTAAATTTTTTGACAGCGAAATAACGTACGGTTGAACCTTTGATACATATGTTCCTTTACTCACATTTTTGCTGATTTTATTTCGGATGCGATCAATTTGTCTTGTTAAAGTAAAATTTACTACTAAATCATATGATTCTCAATTTTTTCATTTTGATTATGGACTAGATAATTTTTAAGTGCTTGAAGTCCTGCTTACTATTTATTTATGATTATTATTTCTTAAAGCATTAAACGTTTCTGTAAGGTAGCGACCAAGTTTTAAAAGTGTGCACTATTCAATGCTTGAATGTTAGTTTGGAGAGCGATAAAAATAATGTTTTTGTATTCCATAGAGAAGCTTTTTTAAGAAAAATTTTGTCGATTTCTTAGGTTTAATTTAAGCAATTTTCAGTTTACAATTCGAATTTGTAGGATTCGGCAAAGTTTTATCCTGATTTATCAAAACGCCCTCCTCCTCCTCGTATTAACATTGTTGTAATAAGTCGTCTCACATATAGAAAAGGAGTTGACTTGCTGATTCAGCTAATTCCGTTTATTTGCAAACAGCATTTAAATATTCATTTCATTATAGGTTAGCAGCTTATGCAATTATGTGCCAAAGCTATTTTTGTTAGTGGAGTTTATTAATGGAAGTTTTTAAAAAAATGACTAGAAATTTATGTATGTACATTAAACTTAGGATTCTGCATTTTTTTTACTCTGCTGCTCAATTCATCTATATCAATAGAATGATTAAACGCGTAGCTGAGCTCGCGCATACTTTTCTGATCACATATGATTCATTTTACAGGTATATCAACTATGAATAAACGAATTATGGTAATTTATTTTTGTTATTGCTCATTCAAGGATGAGTTATATATACCTTCCATCTACTAATATTTTAACTACCGTGGTGATCTCGCAATCGCTTGTTGCTATGAAAAACTTTGAGAAGATACTGCAGTTGATTTTATTAACATTTTCGATTCCTCGTCTGCTTCATTCTACTTGTATTGCCATGAAAACATTACTTTGTATGTTTTTCTATAAAGGAGGAGACGGAAATATGCGAAATATTTTGGAGGAAATGAGGGATACATTTGAATTGCGTGAACGCGTCACATTTCTTGGTAAGTGTTTTAGCACTATTTCGAGTTTTAAAACCTAGTGACATTTTTCTTTAACATAATACTGTTTGCCAGGAGCGGTTCCTCACCATGAAGTCTGCAACGTGTTACAGATGGGTCATATATTTTTAAGTTGCTCTCTTTCTGAGGCCTTCTGCATTGCTATTTTAGGTTATTTTTCATACTTGATGATACTTGGTTTATTGTATGATTGTGATGCATTTATCTGAAGTGTATCTAATTCATTTTTATGCTCCATTTACATTTATTATTTGCAATGCAGAAGCTGTGTCTTGTGGACTCATAGTGGTATCCACGAATGTTGGAGGAGTATCTGAGGTTTGGTTTGCTTACCAATTCTTTCTTGATTTGCGCGATCTGTTGTCCGCAAAGTTAAATTAAAAATAAGGAAATCTAGTTTAATGTATTGTTTTGTTCTTTAAAAATTAGCTATAACATTTGTCTGTACGAGGATGCACTTCTATGATATCTTTTAACTGAATAGGTTTTACCCGCTTCTGCAGCAATTCTAGCTGAGCCAAATGTAGAAGCAATTTGTTCGAGCTTGGAAGAAGCTTTAAAATTGATTTCTTTAAAAGATCCTTTTTATTTACATCGGCAGGTATTATTACAATCTTTTATAAGGACAATTTAGATTCTTTGGCAGCAATAATATTGCTCTTTTTCAAAAGTACTGTTACATGGTTTCTAAACGTATTTTTTAAAGTTTGCGCTTGATAGCATTAGTAAATCACATCTTGTTTGATAAAACTAAATGTAAATGTGTTAGTATCTTTTCGTTTTAGGTCAAAGAGTCTTACTCGTGGCATGACGTAGCTTGTCGGACGGTTAGCAATATGTTGTTATGACACATGTTTTATGAAATGACATGCATGAATCATACATGTCATTTCCTAACTGCGAAAACGCTGTGTATTAATACTATTTAAATGCTAAAGGATATAGGGTCGCTGTTCTTCTTGTAGGAAGCTGTATATAAATCAGTCGTGAAAAGACCGGTTTCGTGCACGTCTGGAAAGTTATATAAAGGCTACAAAGGTGGCTTCTTAGTGGGTAAGCATGCTTGATGAGTGTTGAAATTTTTGCTCATAAGTTGTTTATTACATCTTGAGGTGCATGTATTTCAGTTCCTCATGTTTTTCTGCGTTTGATCGGATGTTTTTATAGTATTATATATTGAAAAGAGCATGAGTAAGGAATAATTTATCACTTAAAATATAAAATGATATTTTTTCACGTCTATTCTGCTAGGTAATTTTTTACTACAGTTTTTTCAAGTTTTGTTTACATTAGGAAAACTGTACGGACTTTTAATGGCAATCGATTATATCTTTCAATGGATATTTGATTGGATCTACCAAAGGTTTGCTGTACTTTGTTCAATTTTTAGTTTGATACTGGGATATATAGTAATATTTTTAACATGAGCCAAACTTTGCATTTTGTTACTCACTAATTTTGTGCTGCTGTTTGTGGTCATTCTCTATGAATTAGGGAAGATATTGATGAGGCTCCTGATTTTCCTGTGCAAGAATATATCATGTCTATAAAAAAATAGTCCCCTCTTGATTCTCTGTTTCTCACGTTTCTTGGAAACGCAATTCGATTGTTGGTAAACTTCTGGTCTTGATATGACATGTGTTTTGTAATTTTCACATCTGATAGAGGTATTTTCTTGTTTTTTCGTTCAACTTCATGCTCGCTCTGAAGCGTTTTTCAACACTTAAAACGTAAATAGAAGGCTGAAATCGAGGTGTAACTCAAAACAGATGCAAAATAAGTAGCAAGAGCATTTTGAATTTAATGTATGTAGCATTTTATTATGAATCATATAATTTTGTGTGTATACTTTATTACGTTGTGCCTCTGGAGGTTAAATTACCGCATTAAAAAGAATATGCTTGTGTTTCCCGAAGAAGCAATCAATTCACTTGTTTTATTCCTTTAGTAGAAGTTTCTATTTAGAAAAAGAACGATTTACGCATAGTACACAGTATGACTTCATCTTTCGAGTATTGACATGAACTTTTTAATATCTTTCTGCCGAATCAAAATTTTTAAAAACAAAGTTGTTTTTGTGGTTTAAGCAGAGTAGTATTATAATACTGCTGGCTTTCTTTTCTGCTGTTTTTACCAGTTAGATTTTAGCGTTTAAGAAATATGCTTAAAAGTGAAAGTAAATATAAATAAGTACTTTCAAGTACGTTATTGTTCTCTTTTATGCATTTCTACATTTTTCCTGTTCCAGGAAAATTATTATCTTTTGTCCTCAATTCACATTATATCTAAAGTATAAAATTTGGTGTAAATTATAATGCTACAGCACGTAAGAATACTTTGCATGGTAAACTATTTAATGCGGATTCAACATATGAAGAGCTCCCTTTAAAATTAGCCTACCTTCAAATAATGTGCTTTCAAAAACATCGAAAAGACTGTTCAATTATGAGAATCAATTTGTTATGTTCGCTCGTCGGAGAACAATTTTAAATTTGTAATCCATATTTCGCTTTGCAAAATTGGAATGACATATGATTATAATAAACTTTCTATAACCATACTTCGAGTGGAAAATTGTTAATGTCATTTCAATCAAATATTTCTTACTTAATGTTGTATAGTACTCTCGATCTTTGAAACTGCATTTTGAACCATTGCTGCTATATCATTTCTTAAAAACAAATTAAGGCAAAAATTTTAGCGACCACCCCACCCCGTTCAACTGATGGAAGTATTCCCTGAGAAAGGCTTAAACAGCCGGAAATAACTAGGTTAGTATGGATCACAACTCGTGTTAATATATATCTATAAAAATTAATATATAAAAGAATCTTAAAGTAGTCATATGCGTGTTGTTTACATATAGTTGTTTTTGAAATCAAAATTGCTTAAATATTTTTAAAACATTTGTGTGTGATGAGATTTTTTAAGTGTTAATACAAGCATACTTCACATATTGAAAGCATTGGAAAACAATAGACTTCTCATCTTGTGACGTGCCCGGACAATTTTTAGGCACAAATAGCGCATCGGGGAAAGCAATGATTGCGATATTAATCGCGGACAACAAATGCCAACAGAAGTTAATAACAGCGGCTGACGATTATGAAGAAACACAATTTGTCTTCTTACCTCTAGAACAAATATTATGATTATTCTTATTGTTTTTCTTCTGATAATTATTACGATTGTTGTTGCTATTTTGATTTGATGAATAATACGTAAAATATTCTACTTTTCCTTTTTCCTTTTTGGGTTTCGTTGTGTGAAAAGCTTAGTTTTCTTCTGTTTAGTGATTTGCGGTTAACTTTCACGAGTAAGGAGCGTTGGTGGAGTGCATTACAAATTTTGAAGTTTTAATCACCTCCATCAATTAATTTCTGCGGTAACTTTTTATAAATTAACTTCTTTTAGGCTTGCTAGTTTTAAGTTTGCTTTCGAGCAATAAGGTTTCTGGATCCGTGTTAACTTCCGGATATAACATCTTGAAGAAACTTCAAGAGCATTTCAATAACTGCAGAAGCATTGTTTGTACACAATATTTAAATATTTCCCTCATATTTCTTTCCGAATAGCTGCATTTCAGGTAATAAAAATATATGCAATCCACAATTAAATTTATGAAAAGGGAAATTTCATTTGTTGATAGAGCAATTTTTTAAAATGAATGCATAATGTAGTATTTACTGCTAAATCCCAAATGGGTCCGCAAAAAATACCACTTTTGTTAAGACCCTGACAGCTATCGAACTAAGATGAGTGCTAACCAAAATTTTACAAGGATAAGAACTGATAAATTTTACTGTTTCGCTCGCCACGTACTATAAAACAGGGGTGACTTCAAATGAGGTGCAACCGAGTATTTCCAATTTTAGAAGCATCTGTAAAATAAATCACTACTGCTTGCAACTATTTTATCGCCATTTTTTCTAGTTCTAAGCATTTCTCGTATCGTTAATTTGTTACAATGACATCCACGCAAACCAGTAGAACTGCGATACTAACCGCTTGAGGTATTATATTTCCTTATAATTTTAGCACCTCAATGTGGCTATGAGGCATAATTAATTATGTATTTCAAAAATTATCCACTCTTACATTTAATACAGACAAGAAATACAGATATACCTCAAATATCAAGTAACTGCCACTTTAAGCATGTCACTAAAACTACAATTACTTCATAGCAAGGTTTTTCGTATTAAATGCGTTAAGCACGATAAAACCACATTGAGAATTTCGACATTGCACACAACAAGAAATGAGAAAAAGTTATATCCTTATAAGCAGAAATAATTTACTATTAATAAGTAAAATGAATCCAAATAGCAAAACCTAAACTGAGCTAGGTTCTGAGTCTAATGGAAATTTTGGGCTACTTTTGCAAAATTCATCATATTTCATTAAATGTGTTCTTTTTTATTAAGTACTTTAGCAGTTCTCTCTGCAATGCAACATAGCTTAGCAAGGAGATATTGCAAGACATGCTTGTAGTAAGTTTGTTTCATTCATACTCTGGTTTTTCTTTGCTTGTACAAGATTGGCAGCTAATTTTTGACAGTTTTCTCGGAAAAAGTATAGCACTTATACACGCCATCATAAATAAATATCTGTATTATGTCATATTAAAACAATTTTATGCATTCTTTTTTTCTAAGATTTATACAAATTTATGCATTATGTTGTTATTTATGAAAGTATGCATTATGTTGATGCGTTTTCAGATTGAAAAAGTACACAAGTGACAGCGCATGACATGTCCAATGCATCATCAAAACTTATAATAATTTTTGCAAATATATTGATGCTTTATGTTCGCTAGCATAGAATTGTTTCAACACAATTCCAGATGGAAACATCAATATATTTTTTTACTGTATATCCTATACTCAGTATAAATAGCATCATCAAGTGTTCGGTTAAATGAGTACAAAAACATGTCCGCGTGTTCTGCATTCCGAGCGAATGTTGGTTCATGTGCTTATATTTGTGCCTATATATTTGACACACTACATTTTATTTAATTGAACAATAGTACTGCTTGTTCATTAAGTATTAGAGTGTTTGAGAAGGAATACAGGTATCTTTCCCCCCTAATTGCTGCTAATTTACAAATATTATGGACATCAAAACTTTGGGAACCTCTTTTCACCTTATTATTGATGGCAGTGTGTAATAAATTTATTCAAGTGATTCTAGCACGAAGCAAAATTTCCATAACAATTTAGAAAAGATTTACAATATTTTTTCAAAGCTAAATATCAAGTAAAAAGTTTTAACTCACTTTAGAGTATATCCACACTGACATGAAAAATTATTACTATAAATCAATACACCCAAGACTGAATTCGAGTTTCTTAACGTTTGAAAAAATGGAGAAATTTAATGTATGCTATAAAGACAAAGTAACTTATTTTTTTTCTTGATTCTAGCGACAATAAGTAAGAATTTTTCTCAATAGTCTTGAATTCAATTGACAAACATTGTCTTCATTCCATTTTAAAAGAAATACATAATTTCTTTAAGTTTGTTGATAGACCTAGCTATTTTGTTTATATGTCCGATTATTGCTGTTATACAGAGTTTGTTATTTTTGATGCACTGTATTAGAAAAAGCATTGTACAAAAATTTCTTTGCACTTTCAATGTTACATTCCCTTAGGCGCAGTTTTTACCATGTTAAATTCACTCCTTTTAAAAGGAGTCTTATTTTTTTCAATCTTGATTCCTAAATGTGAGCATATACTCCTGTTCTACACTTTTAAAAGAAAATGTAACAATGATTAAGTAGACTCACTAAGTGCTAGTGCTAAAGTTGCTTCTGCGTGGGTTGTATGCGAGTATCTGCTTTACACGCACCCTGGTATCAACTTTCCTCTTGCAACAACAATATATTCAAAAGAGTTATGACTTAAGAGTAGCAGACATTTTTTATTCTTGTATTTTCAAGTTTTTTTCATTGCATTTTTAAAGTATATTCATTTTGTGTGAACTCCTTGAAAAGTAAAATTATGTCGAGATCAAATCTTTAATTTTGTAGCAGTGGGTAATCTTTTGCAAGAGTTTACGCTATTAAGTAGATAGTGCGCTACGTATCCAACAACTGATATTTTATTCGCAAGATTTGCATTAGTATCTCAATTTTGTAGGGCGAAGCAGGAATTGTTAGAGTAAAAAAAAGATTTGTACAATTTCCAAAAAAACCGATTTCGTTTGAAAAATACTTTGCGTTAGCATTTTTTAAAAACGATCACAGTAGTTTCAACTAATGAACTTACAGATTTAAACCGGAGTAACCTAAGCATGGTTTAGCCGGTTCAACCTCATTTATAAAAACTTAAATTTATTAAATTTTTGTATCTTAAGAATGGTAAACTTAACCCAAAATAAAATTTTTCCAATTATATATTCAATAAAAATGATGCGGTAGTTTTCGCAATAAACTTAAAGAATTTTCATGACTATCCCATCATGTTGATATGCTTAACACCGTATAACCCTACCGTGGTTGTAATGTGTAGGCTCCTGACAAATTACACATGTTTAGTTAGGTGAAAAAAATTAACCCAAAACAACCTTGGCATAACCACACAAAGTTGAGAGTTTTAGATCATATAATAGCCGCATTTTCAGTCACAACTTCTGTGAAACTATTGGGATCACTCGCTTCAACAAAACCTGTAAACAGAACTTTGAGAATGATATCATTTAGGGTAATGCGCCTTTCCATAAAAACTACACCTATCCTTCCAAACTGTCGATCAAATATCGTATAATATTTTCGTATGAACACTTCTCCTATTACCTGCTTGTATTTTTTTGAGATTTAACACTTTTAAATAGCTTTGTTTCATTGACGTACATATACGTGCCCTCTGTGAGAGGGTATTGACATTGGTAACAGAGCAATTGGACAGTCGACTACTTCTCTAGGTGTCTACCTTGTATAAAGTACAGTAGAATTGGTCTATAAATTGCACGAGAATGTTTGTACCTCTAAATCCCCTAAAATATAGTCTTCGAAAAGAAGTTCAAATTCTTCATCTTTGTCTGTCCGTTTATATGACTCCGTAACAACTAAGAATTCATAAAAACTTTCGATAATACGCACTTAGGACGATATCCCTGAATACTATTGTAAGCGAGTTTCTATGAGTGGAACAATGCATAAATGTTCCTAATGCGTCTACTATCCGGAGGGCCGCTAAAAGAGCAAAATAGAGTGTTTATGGAATTTATTCTCAACATGAAGCTGTAAGAATGTTAACCACGAGGGGGTGTGCCAAGGCTAATGTGAAAACGGAATGGTTGGAAATTCGATCAAATACACATTAAAAGTTAAAACAATACCTATAGGTTCCACTGTCTATCACCGCCTTACATACACCACCTGAAAGCAATACTTCCAACTTAGAGAGACTTAGGTCGTCTGCCGAATTCAGGCATGCGTACCTGGCTCACTTGCGCAAAGTTTCAATGGGGTACCATTCACTTTGAAATCAACCTAATAGAACAAGAAAATAATTTACCAACAACGGGTTGAAAACTCAAATATTTTATTTACTAGAGGAATTTCCCAGAAATGTTTCGAAGAAATTTTAAACCATCGTATTTCATTTCCCGTTTTAATAAACCTGTATTGTGACCAACGTTTTAATTGATAAGTGCACAATTCAGTATAAATGTTACCGAGGATCAATTGAACCAAGGAGGAGAGAACCAGGAACATCGTTTGTTTTGGATAGATAGAGAGACAGTAAATTTTTCTTTAGATAACCATAGTTGAACATTGTATCCATAAGGGATGAGGAATTCGTAGAAATGGGTGAAGGGCTACCCAAACCGACCATACCATCAAACGCTGCGTAGAATTGTATAAAATGCATAAGCTATCATCTACTGCCTTGATAATCTAACGCATAGATTCGAACGGTTGATCAGACTGTGATATAACCATTCCGAATTGCTGCCCTGTTATGCTTTTGGTAAGGTAATGATCGCTGGTAAGATAAAAATACTGAAACTAGGGCATTCACCTAATATTTCCAATTTGGATAGTATCGATTCCTTTTTCGAAAATGATATTTCCAGTGCCAAAAGTAACTGATGTTGTTTCTGGAGGAGAAACTGCTGTGAAACTATCCGATAAGGCTGGATCAAACCTCTCATGTTTAAGGCAACTAGAAGAATAGCATTTTACTCCAGGAATCCAAGTGTTCGAACTGCCTGCGAAAAACTTGTTTTTAAGTTAAATTCAGTTTATTTTGTGCTAATAAAACAGATTAACCTGTGTCAAACATTACTCTAAAGATTCTTCGGGGAGTCCCTACTGCTATCTGTCCAGAATATTGGGAATTTTTGTACTTAGTCAGTTTAAGGTTGACGACTTTAGAAATTTTGATCTCATTTTGGTTAACTTCATTTCTTTTAGCACGCCCAAACGATCTTATTCTACACATCTCTGCAACCTCAAAGTTGACAAGAAATAGGCATGCTATCTTTTGTAAGAAAGCTTTCATTCCCATGTTGCAAGTGTACATCGTTACGTATGTCCGGCTTGTGTCACAAAAAACTCTTGATTTGATCTAGTTATGCCTTGTAAAGTGTTTAAAAATAGCTTCGAAGTTAATATAATTTCATGAAGATATAAGAAAACGGACTGTACGTACTTCTCTGTAAACGATTCAATTTTAAGGTATCGGAAAAACAAGTACATAAATCAAAGCAAACGCACCAATTGTTTGTCTTGCGCTGCGACTAGGCAGATTTTACTGCAATAACAATGCAAATGTAGAGTGACCACATGCCAGTTCCACCTTTTGATATTCATCGTACAACTCATCGTTTATGTGCAAAATTTCAATACAAACGCAATTCTACGAAGTTAGACCATGCAAAGTCATAAATTTCAAAAACTGTAACAGAATGAAATTGTATTTCCACGTTTTCAGTTCAAAGAAGTTCTGGGGTCAATATACACAGCTGCCAAAAAAAATCTTTCGCTTTTGAATATGAGACAAGTAGTTGAAAGTTGATGTACTCGGACAATTTAGGCACAAATAGCGTATCGGGGAAAGCATTACGATGTCATTCACGAACAGCAAATGTCAACAGAAGTTAACAGCAACGGACGATTATGAAGATACAACGAAGTTACTTACTTGATTAGAGACTTTGATTATTCTTACAATTAATTTTCATTGAAGTTTTTTTTCTAATTTCGAATTAGATTTTTTCTACGTTAATTTATCTTCTTTCAATTTATGAATAGCTATTTTCGGTTACAAGTTTTGTCTGTACTTGTTATTTATCATTGTCGTAGTGTGAAACGTCCAGTTTCTTCTGTTAGTGATTTGCGGTTGGCTTTCACGAGTAAAGAGCATTGGTGAAGCTCATTACAAATTCTGAAGCTATTCTACTTCCTCTTAAATGATTTTAGACACTAGTTATTGCTAAATTAACTTATTTGAGGCTTGCTAGTTTTAAGTTTGCTTTCGAGCAATAGGGTTTCTGGATTTGCATCATCTTCCGGGTGTATCAAAAGTAACATTACGGCTAAAGCAAAACGATAGTGTTTGACTTTATTGCGTTATACTAGATAGAATGGATAAGATGACACACTCCCAAGCAGCGGAAATCCTTCCCTGTTAATGAATATTGTCCGAAATTTTCTAAAATAGCATAGACTATGTAAAGAAACTCTGCAATGCTTTACCTATTCGAATTTTAGTTGTTTTTGAAAAATGTACGTTGAAACTTGATATACCCGGTACTTAACGCAGCTTCAGAGATCGTATCACTCGAAAGCAAATGATAACTAGAAACTTAATTTTAATCTTATTCTGTAGACAAAATTAATCTAAGTAGACGATAGGATCAAAAGAAAAGATTTTGCATGTTCGTAAGAGCTCCACCGACGCTCGTTACCTTAAAAGCCAACAACAACTCAATAAACAAAAGAAAATGAAAACGTTACGAAATGTAACAACTAAGAAAAGTTATGAGAACGAGAACTTGTAGTAAAACTATTGTAGCGAAACAATTGAACAATTCAGGAGAAACAACTTCGTAAAAGGGAAACGATTCAGCAAAAGAAATCTCCTTCGAAAAAGAATAGAAACAAAAAGCTTTTCCAAGTATATAAAAGTCAAAAGTCCCATATATCTTCTTCTTGAATCCATATTAACTTCCAATCACGTTCATCTTCCGTTATCGTTGTTCCAATCTTAACTTGCGCTTGCTCGCCTTAATGCTTTCCCCGATATCGTAGTTTATGCCTAAATTGTCCGGGCATATCAAAACTCACAACTAGGGAAATTTGCAACGCTCTAGAAAACATAGTTATACTCTTTTAATAATAACAGTGTAATTTTGCTGTTATTACACTAAATTAAGGTACTTTGTATAGAGTTGCTCTGCACCTGTAAATTTCAAATCTAAGACTGATGAATTGTCTATTAAAACTATTGCAGACACTCTAGCTTCTAAATGGAGTAGGAATTCCGCAGCTGTTTGTCATTGTTTCTTCATTTTTGGCATGAGTGTCTCTAGTCTCTATTCGAAAATATAACTATCTAGTATTTCATCCAGACAATACTTAATGCTACAATGCAATGCCAGTTAGTTAAAGAGCTGGCATAGCATCAAAGTTTTAAGATAATATAATATGGTCGTAATTGGCATAAAAAAAGTTAGCCTGAGTTGTGTTACGATGTTCTCTGTATTAATTTTTTAAAAAATGTCTAAGCAGGGACTAACAGAGTACTACTGCAAGCTACCTAAAAATCTCAGCTTTCTTAAAATTTTGGGCCTGCTAAAATAAAACCAAATTGATTATATTTCGACACCAAAATCAATTTTGTGGTGTATATATGTAAGATTTTCCTGATTGCATCCTGTTTTTACTACTAGCTATAGGTAAAGGTGGGATAGAGACAAAACTGTGTGCGTCCGAGTCTATATCATACGCAGAATTGCCTCGTAGCGCTGCAACAAAATTTTCACTGTGATAGTAGTTGTAACGATATTGATAAGACGGCGCATAATTGAAACCTGGATGGAAACTTGATTTCTCTAGAGGAGTTGATTGGTGGCGACTTATAGGTGGTTGGGTTAAATATGATTGCTCGTGAAACCAATTTGGAGCAGCACCTGAATTGGAATTGTTGCTTTTGATCGTCGTAGCTACTGCTCTACATTCCTGCCCGTCAGAAAATTGAGCAGGAAAGTTGTAGGCATTATCAGTCTGTAGATGCTTAGTGGAATGAGAATTCGATTGGTAATGATTTGAATACAAATTTTCAGGTGCATTTTTGTACAAATTCACTTTAGGTTGCTCATTGAAGCATTGCTCGCTTTTCATATGTTGGTTTGGAATATAAGAAGCAATTCCTGAAGTTTTCTCTCGAAAATCCTGTTTCCAAGTAGCACTGTTGTGGTTAAATGGGATGAAATTGGTGGTCTTGCAGGCACAATTCGAATAATGCGAAATATCTTGTTCTCTCTTAAAGTCAAAGCTGTTGTAGCGGCTTATATCACCATCATTGATATTAAAATTGTTTCCGCTTCTATTTTGAAAAAAACTCTCATTTCTCATGGCTGGAAACGTAACAGGAAGCTTTATTGCTCCAACGTGTATCACCGGTTTCCATACAGGTTTTGTTCCCTGAAAAGCATTGAATGCAGGGATGGTTTTAGCTGATGTTCTTGATGTTTTCCAGCTGAGTATTTCATTGTTTCCATTCCAGAAAGCATTCTGTGATGATTGAAAAGTTTTCGATTTTGTTGAATTAAGAACAGGAAAATAGTCTTTTAGAGGAATTCCGAAATATTCTGCAGCGGCAATGACAAAATCAATACTTTTTTTCCTTCCAATTTTTCTTTCGATTATTCGTCGCTTTGGGATTCCTTGGGCTATTTCGCTGGTTCCTTCATTTCCAAGTGGAATTATCGCCGTCTGCAAAGAATCTTGACGATACAACATTGTATTTGGTACAAACTTTGTAAATAATTAAACTTAAATTTTCAAAACTGTCCGCTACTCTTAACGAGTGATTTCCTTTCTGTTACTTGGAAGGTTTTTATCACTTTTAGTTTTCAACTTAGGCTGTGCTATAATTGCACGAATGGTGCAATTCTTATATATTGGATTTAACTGACAAAATTCGGAGTAAATCTAGTTGATATTCGCCACGGAAATTTTGCACTGTATTGCTTTACTGTTACTGTGAATGTGCGTTATGAAAAATAGCTTCTTAATACGAATGACTGTTTTCAAACAGAATGTGATTACACGATTGTTCAATTTTTTAAAATAGGCATTGCGAAAATGAATGACTTTTGTATTAGCAGGAAACAATTTTACCGCGGCTTGACTTACTGTACACAGCACTTACATTCTTTCTGTTGCAATCGTGCCGCCAAAAGAAATTTGCTAATATCGCTCGCACTCCTATTCCAATGGATACTTACCAAGACCCCTAAAACGGAAAATTAAAGGATGAAAAAATTACGTATCTGTGACACTAGCATGCTCACGCAGACCAAACATTACAGGGCAACGAAATTGTTAGTTTCTAGCTGTTAGTATATCCAAGCAAAAATAGGAATAATTTTTACTGAACACAATAAAGGGAAGATATTCATTTTAATTAAAGTTTTTTGTCGCACTCTGTTTTTTCGTAAAATCATCAAATTTGATATTTGGAGCAGAGTGTATAACATGGGAGTTATCACGACATTGGACGTATAATTATCTGGATGTATTATTATTTCATATACATTAATTATAATATTAATTCACATGCGTTTATTATTGTATCAAATTATGTTCCTAGAATCCTATTTATTAACGAGTAATTAATACACGATCTAGTTCTCTTTATTATTCTTTCCTCTTTTTCCCTCTTCGTCACCATATTATGAATTCATCGCTACATTGTGAAATATATAAATACCAAGTTATGGCTACAATGTTGCCGCACAGATATGCATTCGCGACGTGCGGCAATAGCAGCATTAACAATGGTAATACATATCCCTAACACACCTAGACCACCAGCTCAAGACACCCAGCACTAGTGGAGGGAACAGAGTTCTTTTAACACCTATATGGACAGAATATATTTTCTTCCACAAAGAAATCCTTTTCGTAGCAAGTAGAAAGTTGAGCGAAGTATTTTTGCATTTGTTTATACAACCCTTCCTTTTCTTCCCAAGTGTCGTTTTGGCCTACTGTGATAGTCATCCGCAAGTTTTCTTATAGTTATGTAACTACTGAATTGAACTTATACAGAACTCGTATTAACTAATTAGTTCATTTATTCACAAAAAAGCAAGATATAGTCAGCCGGAATCGAGTTATGGGTTGGCAAAAACGAGACGCTTATTTACGACTCAAACCCATGTTTAACAGAGAGAAAATTATTTGTTTTTTTTTAAAGCTTTCTTTTGATGAGATAAATACTTTTCGAAATTCCTACAATCTTCATGCCAAAAGTACTGTCTTGCAAACAAGTAATCGACCAACTTATTCAATTGCCACAGTTTTAGTTCTCCATTTTTAAGGAAATACTTAAAAGTTTCATCATTAACGAAACTACATATGGTACCTGATGAGAAGCCACTTGAAACCTGGGAAAAAGGCAATAATGAAATTAGAAGTAAGTTATTTTCTATGTTGTCGCGCTAGTAGTTTTGCAGCTACCTTTGAAAAGACTGAAATGTAAAGATGGTAATTTGGGAAAGCTTGTAATTGCTTCGGGAGTGTCTTTATCCAGAGATGCACGCGAGACTCATAGCTTGGAAGGCGAACATATAATATTGTATCAAATAATGCGTTTAAACTTTCCCATTGCGAAGCACTACTAACTGGTCGAGACATTGTTGCAAGTAGTAATATTCGGTTATTCTCTGCGGATTGTGAAAACCCCCGAGTTATGAATGCTCTGAGATGTTGCATCAGCATTCCCCGAACTTGAGCGTTTCTTGATGAAACATTTTCCTTGACTCCATCTTTCTGAGGCCTATTCCAAAACAAGATGTCTATATTCTTTATGAAAATAATAGTTGGAGCTTTTTGTCGTGCAAAGAAAAAAACTTTGTGAATGATAGATAGGATAGCAGGTGTATTGGTATGGTTTCTTTTTAATTCCTCTGTTAAATCAAGAAACGTGGAACCCGTTTCAACTGCAGCAATTGAAGCAAGTAACCGTTTTCCATTCCCTGAATATTTTGGAAAAAATTAGCATTTTATTGTTAAAATTTCGGCTAGTTTTTAATTGCTTGAAATAGCGGAGGTAAGGAAATGCAAATACTTTTACAAATGGTGGGTAACAGCAATAAAATCACCTGGAGGGCCATATAAAAGCGCTGATCGCACCACAGAATGTAATTTAATACGGACATTTTTAGACAACAATGGTAAAATTATTTTCTCTAATACAGTTTGCTTAATGTTGGGATAGCCAATTATTTTTTTTGGAAAAACAAGCGGTTCATCTTCAATAAAATCGTTCAACTTGCAATAGTAGTGTCGTTTAAGTATTCCTTTGTCCTCCATTTCCCTTTGAAGAAAATCTAAATTGCTACTGCCTGCTATTATCGGAAGAGTACAGCATTTAGGTTTACTTGATGTTTTTTTCGGTAACTTTTTCTGTATCCTTACTTCGACATTCCGTGTATTTTGTGATGTATTTTGCAAATTCTTTATCATGCGACTGCCATAAAGGTGTTGTAGGGCTTTAAGTAGTTGCTGGTACAAAAGAATCTGTTTCTTAGCAATATTTTCCAAATGATCCATCTCATTTTCATTCCTTTGAGTTTGAAACTTTTGTAGTGCTTCTGTCTTTCCACCTTTCAGTTCCTCGATCAAATTTTCCAACTGAGCCAAGCTAACAGATTTCTGTGTACATTTTGTAGTTTCTTTGTTTGGTTGTGGCTTTCGCCAATGTGTAACGGAAGTACCTTTAAGAATGGGAACGCGCATGTACATATATATAATATTTGAGCTGGCCTCTGTAAATGTCTCAATTGATTGTGAATAAAAGTTATTTCATTACAATTTAAAAAAAATCCTTTAAAAATATTTTGAACTCACTGGAGAATTTGTTGTTCTGGCTCAATTCTCTTCTTTTTGAATTAAGAGAGACTGGTGTAGTTAGGTGTTGATGTACTTTCTCATTGTACAGCAATTTTTGAATCAATGCAGGAATACAGCTCGCTTCTTCTTGCTCCTTAATAATCATACAGAAATGTCTTTGCAATATTTATTGGCTCAATTTCTGTTAAATAAAACTAGTAGCTCTTTTCTTTTTCTCACTTGTCTTTCAGCAATTTCAGAGAGCGCAATTTTATGTAACACTGTCAATTGAATATTTTTCGTTTCCTTGCTCTTTATCATTTGTGAATAGAATCGGTAATGTTGATTTTCCAGTCTCCATTTTGCAAGGCTAAGTGGTTGGTAAAATGGGCGCATTCCTAAGTAAGCCATTTTGTTTAACAGCCAATATGCTCGACGTTTTCGGACAATATAATGGAGGATAAATTGTTGTATGACATTCTCAGCTTGTTCATTTACCTCAGTTATGTTGACAGTAGCTGAAAAGCAGCTAAAATCATATTTTTAGGAATCTTTTTACTTGTAGAATTGAAAAACCTATAAAATGAACTTTTAGTTGCAGTCGCATTCCAAAATCAAATTGCATAGCTAACATACGCTGGTGAAATGACTTTGTCGTCGAATCTTTTCCGCAATCCAAAAGAAAATTTGTAGTTATAAGCGCATTGTTGAATTGAGGTATTTTATCTTTTGTAGGTGACGAAGGGTGGCTGGTTCTTTCACTTTCCTTTGAAGAATCTGCTATAAGGAAGCGAAAATTAGCCGTATTAGGCAGTCTATCTTCTTCCAATACTCTGAGCCTCCGAGCTTGTTCATGCAATTTATGATATAATGAGTATTTGTTTTTCTTGGCATGTGAAAACAGGTGTTCCTTTGCTTCCAAAATAACTACTGCAATTGTTTCTACTAGTAACTGCACAAAAGTTTTTGTTTGATTATTGCATGTTTGACCACAGCATATCATAACATGATTTAAAATCGATGTTAATTTAAGGTAAAAGGCAGCTACGTTTCCGCACTCGAGATGCTCTAGTGAGGTATTTCCTATATACTGTAGCAGCTCTCGTAATTGCAGCTGCACCTCCTCAATATACATGACGAAGAGTATTTTTGACATATTTGTTTTTACATTGCAAGACGTAATTCTAGCAGAAAAGCAACATGGTCTTGCATTAGAATAGCGGAATGAAATAATTGAAATTGATTGGAATTACAGTAAGCAAATTACAAAGAAAACGAGGGCTCTTTAATGCTTCCAACATTTTTAAAAGAAATTATGCGGTTGCCGTTCTTGCATTTTAGTAACGATAATTTTTTCTCAATGTTTTAAGCATCCTAAACCAAACCAAACCGGAAGCTTCAAAAGCTTACCACGCAATCGCAAAGACAAGAATCAATCGTTTCAAGCATCGACTTTTGAATTGATCAAAATTCCACTACCAAGAGTTATCCAAAATATAACTAGGTAAACAAAAAAACTGATTTGCTTAACTAAATCATGCATTTCCAAGAAAGTTTCTGCAAAAACCTCAACCTAAGCATTCGCGATAATTTTTCCTCTTTTTCGGCGAAATGAACAAGCGAAAAATTACTTCAAAAATGAATTAGCATTGAGTTTCAAAAAAGTGGACCAGTAATTCCACAATACAGTACATTTTCTAAAAAAATGCTATTCCACCAAAAAGTAAAATCAAAAGTTGAGTGATTTTAAGGGTAGTTCGCTGGGATCACAAGGTAGTGGGATAGTGGTAAAATAAGGGTGCAGCAATGCCTGAAGAAAAAAGGATAAAGGGTAATCGAGCAGCTCAAAATAATTAATTTTCCGTATCGATTGAATATAGACTTATGATTGTTCACTTAGCATTTAAACGAATCACAGAAGTGATGTGTTAATTTCATTTACTTTCTCGTCCGAAATTCTCTGCTGTGGGTCAAGTTGAAGAAAGCGATCTAACAGATCAATTGCTTCTCTTGATTGGTCTACAAGCAGCATCAAAAGTCAAAAGCAAGGAATATGAATAAAAACACAGGAAATAGTGCAGCTGCAGTAGATTTATAAAATTGCAAGAGACTAATCTATAGACGCATCGACATGAATACAAAAACAAATCCACATACTCTGAAGTATTTCTTTAAAATTTCGTCGCTTCTTAAATGTGAATGGAAAAAAAGACTGCAAGTTAATGGCTGCCTGCAGAAAGACAAGGACACAAATGTATATTGAGCAACTAACACCGTAAGAGAAGAGAAATAATTCATGTAAAATCCTTTAAAAGAACAAAACAATGAAGGCGGCATAATCGAGAATGCTTGAGAGTTTATCGAATACGAGCAAAAATTAAACTTCAGGACAATGCAAATTCAGTACTGGCCAATTTTCCTGAGAGGGTGTTCCACAAGTCGCAAATATATGAGAAAGCTGAAAAAACGGTTACAAATGGTAATTGCAATAATTACAAAATAAGGCTAAAGATGGTAAGCAAGTAAGAAAATAAGACAAATCTGCAGCACTAATGCAAAGAGTGTTTGGCATTTATGGCAACATACTTGTTCGATCTCATTGCTACCAGAAAATAACGGAATTCTACAAGATCAATAAAGTAAGTAAAACAAAACCATTTTGTGCATACATTTTTCAATACTCATGTAATCCACTACAACTATAATAATGTTATGCAGTTTGAGCTAGAACTAGACGACACACTCTGCGTTACCCTGTCAATAACTCCGCGAAAATACAACCAACACTCCAAATATCAACTGAATGCCCTAAAAAATTAAAACAATAAAAATAGTGCATTAGCATTACAGCTAGAAGAATCGCCTATTACAGACTGATCTGAAAATGCACGAAGGTGTACTATACTAAAATAAAATAGAAATTACCATATTTCTTTGCCCCATATAGCAGCTCAGGAGACCTGTACCACAACGTCACCACTTTACTTGTTAGCTGCTCCTTCCGCTTTATTTTCCGCCGACGCGAACATAATGTGTCTTCCAATGAAACAATACATTGACGAGATAAGCCGAAGTCTGCAATTTTGCACACCCCAGACTTATTCAAAAATATGTTTGCAGGAGAAAGATCTCGATGAGTGATATGCCACTTATGCAACTCCAACAGCCCTGATTGAGACGAGGCGTAGTAAAGAGAAGATGTAAACACCTAGATTTGTAAAAAAGTTATATCATGAAGTTCTTCCATGATGATAGCAATTAGTTAAAAGTTTTGAATACTATTTAGTACAAATAATGTTCTTAAAACATAATAAAAAATTCCTCACCATTAAGTATTTGTTTCAGAATACATTTCACATGAGATTCGGTTAACAAAAGCTTTTGCGCCAATACTTTCTTTAGGTCAGTTTCCATAACTTCCATTACCAGGTTCATAAATTCTTCTTGCACGTAAATATCTAGAAGCTACAACAAAAAATCTTTTAGCCCAATGGTTACAATTAGACGTCGGAACAACAGACGAAGACACAGGATTCTAAATGCTCTTGAACAACACAAACGGTTTTTAACGGCATCACGTATTAAAAGAAATTGATGCGTTCAAAACTTGAAAACTGCGAAGATCGAAGTAGTTACTAAAATTTCTATGGATACAAAATCTTGTTTTGCTCTCATGTTTTGAATGAAGAGAAACCATACAACAACTAAAGCGCTGTTATACAATTCTATTGAAAAAATGGGGAATTCGAGAAATAAGAAAAATGGTAAACGAGTTCTGAGATAGCAAGGAAAATAGTGCAATATTAAAAGAATTGCTAGTATCTTTCTTAAGGACTTACTCCCATTAAATTTGGATGCCTTATTTCACGCATGACTTTAATTTCTCGAACAGTAGTGAAATGTATGCCAACTTCCCCTACACATATATTTGACGACCGCCATCGTTTCTCATCTAGGTTCTTGACGCGAACGCGCTTTATAGCTACTTCCCTACAAGCAGAAAATACATGTCTCTAATCGAGTAAAATGAAAATAAGCTGTGCTTTAAATTTATCCCAGTTAAAACATGCATGAGTATTGAATGTAACCGCAAAGTAACAAGCAGACTCCAAAAGCAAACACTAGAGCAAAGCTACCTTCCATTTTGGGTATCGAAAGCTTTTTCAACTTTTCCGTATGCTCCTTGACCTGAATAAAACCTACGTATTCATCTTCAAAGAAGGATGATGAAAAACACTAGAATAAAAATTATGCCAGTAGCTACATTTTTGGTATTCATTAGACAGTATAAAATCAGGCACACTGCTAGGGCTGACGTAAGGATGACGGCCTCGTGCTACAATTTTAATTTCCAGGTTTTAAAGAGTTAAATCCATACCTAGGAAGGAGCCATGAAACTTGTAATTATTGTGATTGGGGGCCGAGTCAGCATCTTCTGCATTCGGCAGTATGCTAAAGTCACTCATAATAAGCAGACAGCAAACCCTTTTTGTTGCAATATATCGAGGGGTAAAATCTATTCAGATGGATTTATATTTCTACATAAAGGGGCAGGAATGATGGAAAAAAATTGGAACACTTGATTCATGGACTTGCAAAGGCATTTGGATATAACAGTTATCGCCAGATAACTTTGAATAACTTCATTCTGATTTGCAACTAAGCAAAACCAAAATACGAAAGAAGACTTGGGCATATGACCAATGCTCTAAAATCATGTTAAATTAAGTAAACCTTGCTTCTTAAACTAAAACTGAATAAGGCCACGTCAGGCGTGTAATCTGGAAATCGACGATACCCTCCACAATAAGAAGAAAGTTGGCTCGACTGAAGTAGATTCATTCTACTATTTTAAAACATTTTTTATTCTGAGGCCATAAGAAATTGTTTTAACACACTCTGTAATTCTTGAAATGTTCAAAGCGTGTGATCCTTTCAATTGAAAAAGGTTTTAATAGCTTCTTGCGGGCACTTTGCTAGGAGAAGATGAACTATCACATTGGAGGGAAGGCTCCGCATTCCATACAGTTCAATTAGAATCGCACCACACGGCTTGGGCCACGCTACTGGAAAAATATGGCGGTAAACGAAACGGGTTGCAAGACAAAAATACATCTAACTGCAAAGTAATTCGCTAACCGAGATTACTCACCTGAAGTATGAAATAGCACTATTTCCCCGCAGTCACTGTTTTTATAGCAATTTTCTGAAATGAAATCGCAGTAATCCTTTTTCTAGAATGAAAATGATAATATTAAGAATTGGCAATGTCTTTATGTTTGTCTTCGGTTAAAATATTATTTTTGTTCAATTGCAATTTGTTAACGCAAAAGGGTACGCCAAAGAGGTTTGTTTTCTATAATTCAATAATTTGATGGCAATTTTTCCTGTGGTGGAACTTACCACGATACTAAGAATTCTTTTTTACCTGCCCATCACAATTCCACCCAAATCAATGTCAATACGTCTTTTTATACAAATACAACTGTATGATTGTAGTTGAAAATATTTCTTTCTGATGTTCCGTTTGGACCAATGCCTGATAACGTAATACATATCTTTTTCTATTGAAATTAGATTTTTTACGTAATTGTGATTCGTGTGTATTTCTCTTATTTTTTTATACTGGTTTTTATTAATGCGTCTTTTTACGATTAAAATACTTCGAATACGCCTTAACATCCACATCCACTTAGTTTTTTCATGAATCGATTGCATACGGATCATAATAGAATGCTTTTATTTTTTGACAGTGACATGAAAGTAAGTTCCAGATAACAGTGAAAATTGATTGTTTTTATTCTTTCTAATTTTCTAAGCCTTTACGGGGCTGAAAAATTTGAGAATAATAATTTGAAATAAATTATTAGGGAAGGAACGAATTTAATTGCCGTAGCTTTGCAAATTGTCACCTTTTTTAACGCATTTTGGGCAATAATGGGTCATAGACTACGGATCACGGAAGCTACTGATGAACGAGATGACGTAAATCGGCATGCAAATGGTTTCACAAAGTCTGTCATTCCAAATTCAGAAACAATGAGTAAATCTTGCAAAGAGTATAAAAACTTTATCATCCAAGAAAAGCTTGGCTCAGGATCGTAAGGCAGCAAATAGAAGTAGTAATTTTTCTTAAAATATTTTTGCAATCATGATAAAAAGCGCCAGAAAGTCATGATTAAGCAAACTATGAATATTTGTAGCGTGTTTTTTTCGTTGTATTTTACCTTTCAGAAGCGCTTCAGTTTACAGAGCAACTGAAAAAGAGAGCCAAAAAGAATATGCTTTGAAATATACAGCCAAAGCATTGCAAAGGTCTGTGATCAAACAATTAATGTAAAAGAGTTATTCTAAAAAGGAAAAACTTTTTTTATGTACTATTCTCAAATCCTGCTAAAAGTAACGCTTATCATCGCTGTATGCAAAAACAGGCACTTTGGAGATGATGAACAATATCGAAGAAAATTCAAAGTAATTCAACGCCTAGATTGCGCACACCTTATCAAATATCATCGATTGATTGAAGATGAAAATTCTTTTTGCTTGGTTTGTACTATATATAGCATTTCTTTAATTATTATAAGTTTGGTAATGTAATTCTTCTTTATTTTACGTGAGACTTTAAATTTTGTATTGACTAGGTTATGGAGTGTTGTAGAGGAGGTGATTTGACCAATTTCGTGAAAAATCATCGCACAGGGAGGATACCAGACAGCCTTTGCAAAAGGCTAATGTATCAATTATTCCAAGGCATTTCTGTGCTGCATGAAAACCAAGTTAGAACTTGAATTTATAACATTTCTCTCTGTTATTTTTAGCTGATATTCCCTATTTGATGATGCTACTGAAAAAAATATGCTATTTAATTTGACATTTTCACACCTCACATATTCTAGATTCTTCATCGCGATATTAAGTTGGAAAACATTATGCTGAAATCTCCCTGCAAATGCGATATTGCCCTGGGAGATTTTGATATGAGTCTTTTTCTTGATGAATGTAACATATCTGAGGGGAAGAGACAAGCTGTTGGAACACTCCAATATATGGTATGACTACACGTTATCGCCCTACCAAAACTTCGGAACATACAAAGAAGTATCTTCTGCAACTCTTTATTCTTTCTCAGGCACCGGAATCTTCTGCTCAAGGTCTATATTCAACCGCTTCTGACATGTGGTGTTGTGGTGTTGTGATGTACACTCTCCTTGCTCAATCTTTTCCATACGATTCTAACACCCTGCATACCCATCAGGTAGCAGTAAACAATGTTTTTGTAACACCCTGCTAAGTGCTTTAAAAATGAAAAAATCGAGTTGATCTAACAGAAAAAATGAAACTTAAGGCAATGCTTCTAAAGATACAGAGATATTTGCTCTTGTGCTATGATGGCAGAATCAATGTTTTGTTTCTGAAGAACTCGATAAAAAATACCCGATGGCAGCGGATCTAATTAAACGCTTATTGGACATGAAGCCAGCAACGCGCCTCTCTAGTAGTAATATGTGATAGACTAAGAATTCTTGGGGGAAGGAAGTTTGAAATGTATTTTAACCATGAGAAAAGTTAAAATACACATTTTCATGTGCTGACTTGCCAGGTGATGCTCTGAAACATCCTTGGCTTAATGCGATTCCATATACAATCAGTCCAAGTAAGGTATGCAATATAAATTTAGCAGTACTACTACTTCTGTATAGCAAATTACTATGGTCTGCGTGCTAACGTATCTTATAAAACTTTGGAAAGCATGCTAATTTATACATGAGAAGCGTCTGCGTGGACATTCTCATACATCAGATTTTTGGAGGCATTACGATAGGATAAGGACAAGGAATGCTGGTTGGAAACAATTAACAATAACGCCAACAGGTAATATATACCATAGACTTATGAAATCGAGAATAAACAGGGTAGTCTTTTTACTTAAAACATATTGATAAAAGAAAATTTTAGCTAAAAAACAAATAATATCGGTAAAAATTTCCTTCATGCCACATTGCGCCGTAACATTTCATAGGATCGACACAAAAAAGAGTAAGTCTTTTACCAATGAACATAGTATGCAATGATGTATGGACTCCAAAACGACGTCGATTTCCCTACGTAGCAAGTTTTGCTACTGGCAATACCTTTCGCTCTATGGCAGAAGGTATCACAGAACAGAACTCATACTCCAAGACCAATTTCTCACCACAAACACCAAGTAGAAAATCAATGCTGGATACCAACTGCGCACGCTTAGCATCTCCATGGCCTTCTAACCAAAGCGGTTTCCAGCTGCAAAGTTTTAAACAGAAAAGGCAACGAAATCAACAATTTCCAATGGAGAACGTAACGTATATGATGGCAACCGATCAAGCTTCCTTATCCATTTCCTCAAGTTCGCAAAAGCTTAAGCAAACTCTACCAGCAATGAAACTAAGGCCAAGAGGTAAAAATGCTCATTGCCACCAACTACCACAAGAAAAGGAAGACTCATTCAAAAACACCGAAAGCTCTAAACAGACTTCAATAAAAAAGGTAGAAGAAGCAGAAACTCCTAACCTGAATGGGTGCAATTTATTGAAAACGAGAGAAAAAATAACGTCTAGAGGACACCATACGACAAGGCGTAGCAGTAACTTCGCATGTAATGTAGGTCTTGAAAGCATGGGACAAGATAAGAGATCAAGAATTTGGCTAACGAGTGTTCTAACACGCCTTCAAAAGAAAGAAAACAATGTCTAAATTTCCGTAACACAGTGGAACCGTACGGAAAATTTAGGAAACGAATTCGTTTGTAACGCAAGCACAAGCAATTTTTATTGCTGAATATTGTAACATTTTCCCAGCAACGGGGCATATATTCGGGTTGCATATAATCCCACAGTGAATATTAATGGCTTAGTTGAGACATTGCAGAGATTTGTGTAAAGCGATAGCAACTCTAGAGAAATGAACAGAATATCTATGACACCAAAACTGATCAAGAATGTAATACTTTCTAAGCGTTAATGCAAAATACAAAGTTTATCTCTAGAAAAGGAGAAAGTTACTGCTACAGAATGAGAATTAGAGTATAAAAAACGCCTAAAAGCTATGTAATTGTTCGCTGTATAGGAATTGCTTCTAAAAAGTGGAGCATGTTTCCAACCATTTTTCAAAAGTTTAGGATTTACTGTAGATTAAATTTCAATAAGCCCGCATAGTGGACATAGATTCTACACACAAAATGGTTTTTATGAGTTGAAGGTATGATTCTTAAAAATCCAGAAAATCGTTTATTTCCTCCATCTCTCGTTTATGAGCTTCCTCCATTGCCCATTTCCGCTCGTATGCCTATGCACAACGCAATTTTTTTAAGTTGCAAGTTTAAAAAAACACAATTAAGAACAAATAGTATGCTTTTGATTCATCAGCATAAAAGTACATTATTCTCAAGTTTCCAGAGTGGGGAATAAACAGGAGAACGACATCCTTCACCTGGACACTGCACAAAAAAATAAGAAATGCAACGTGAAACAGATATTCAAAAGCTATACTTCTTTGTTTACAACATAAAAATTCTTCTTACGTAGCTTCCACATAAATTTAACTTTAGGAAATTTACTAACCTGTTTTCCAAAGGGAGGTTCTGTCATGACACGCTTGAGGCATTCACAATGAAACCAATGTCCACAAAGAACCCTCTCAGGTAGACATTCCGCGGGTAGTTTAAAACTTTCAAGCAGCTCACCTTTACAGAATGCACAACGCTCGTAAGGCAAACATCTGAAATTTTACCAGTGACAACATCATATAGATTTGATTTTATCCATCATTTTGAGCTATGATACTAATACACGAATGTAGTGTATACAAAGATGTAAATCGAATCACAGTATAGAGGAAAGTGGAAAAGAAATATTGATGATGAGGACGTACCTTACAAACTGCTGTATTAAAAAGATTGCGACAGGAAGTAGGCTCGCAATTGTATCCGCGGATGCCTCGAAATGCGCCGTCTCACTGGCATTGAGTTTGTTCTGTGAATCAGTTTCCCTACCGAAAAGAAAAGCAATAAAGTTGAAGTTTTGCAAGAACTCAAGAATAGTCTAATCATTTGTAGTGCGCTCTTCTTTAATAGCAATCTACCATTCTACCTCATACTCTCCTGTTTGTCGAAGCGAAGTAATTTTCGGCGAGATTGTTTGTCTGTTGCCAATTTTAGGTATTCTGCTGCAAAAAACGGTTAGACTTACAAATAAAATATTGACAAAGTCTATGCTAATTTACTCAGTACTGTTCAGGCACTAACAGCGCTCTTTTAAGAATTTAACATCATGCCTATATTGATCTACGCGAAGAGGTTGCGGTATATGCGTATCCTTGGACATTTTTGTCTCATGCTCCCAAGGATTTTCTACTATTGATTTACCCTGTGAAGAATCAAAAACTTGTCAGAGTAAAATCAAAGAATTCAGATTGTAGGCATGTAACTTTAAAAATAAATTGCCTGGCTACAACGAATAGCAATATTTGAAGCTTGTGCAACAAACGCAGCGCTTATTTTTTCGGGAAAATCACATTTTGTACATTGAATTTCGACTGGTTCCATTGGATACATTGCAGAAATCTGAAAAACAAGTATTCCTTCTAATGATGAACCCTTAGGTAGCTCCACAATGAGGAATTTAAAAACAGACAGAAATAGCTAAAGAACTGTACTGAAAACACACCTTTAATGAAAATTCAGTTGCAAAACCTTTTTCTTCAACATGAATATATACAATTCCTTTCTTCTCCTGCAATTTCATGCTATCATAAGGACCTTTAGGATTGTACAAGTGCAGAGAATAAATGAAAAACTCGTCTTATAAAGAGGCACAAAATAACGTCTAGAGTGGTCTATTTTAAATGGTACCTGTTAGAAGATCTTGCTTTATCCTCTCTAGCTGCGGTACACAAAGGAGTAACTTATTACTTTCTAAAATGGCCTTTAGCATGTGGTAAATGCGTTTCACATGCAAAGAATTCGTCTCAGATAGCTTTTTTGCTTCATTTTCGCACGCATATTTTAATTTGGCCAATGACTGGGCCGGAATCATATGGCTCTCCAATTCTAGCAGCGCAGGAGAAGCAGGATAATCAGGCTGAATAATGCACTTCACCGCGACAGTTTTATGTGGCGATACTGAGTGAACAAACAGGAATTTATCAGGTTCAACAGTGTTTAATTCAATCGATGCAATAGAAGCAAGAGACTTCATACCAGCAAGTACAAAAGACACTAGTGCATTTTCATTCAGCGTATGAATTTCCAGCTGCGCGGGAGAAGAAACTAAGTCTTTTAACTCGCCTTTCAGCACCTTCCACATCGCAATTCAAATAGAGAAGAATATACTATCATTTCAAGCGGCTCTGATTTTTGCCAGCAACGCCGCAGTTATAACGTGATTGATAACAAAGAGAGTAGCCCAACTTCTTCATTCGCTCACAGCGAAAAAGAACCATGTGTCTTGATGGCTTATGGTAGCACTATCATCGGTGTACGGGTTGCGGAGGTAATCTTTGAACCAACGGATCAACCACTCAATAAAGGGCCGGCCTGGTTGTCAGTGTATCTTGCGGCAACTCATGCGACAACTTTCCTATTGTTGCGTTAACCCCTTCCCTTAAAATTCTCCCTTAGCTATTTATGCTCACTCGCTTTTTGTGTGCGGTAGGATTCTGCGTTAACATTTTTCATTACATCCATAAGATGCTGTTAGAAAGAAATTCTGCCATTTTTTAATTGCAAAGTGATACCTGTAAGCGAATCTGATTCTAATCTTGTTATTTAGTTAAAGTAGCTTAGGAATGCAATGCTGCTTATTGAAGAAAAATAAAATTTTGTGTAACAGTAGAGGACATGTAAAACATGGGTCTGGGCTGTAATTAACCGTCACTTTTTTTGCCAACCCATAACTCGATTCCGGCTGACTATATCTTGCTTTTTTGTGAATAAATGAACTAATTAGTTAATACGAGTTCTGTATAAGTTCAACTCAGTAGTTACATAACTATAAGAAAACTTGCGAATGTCTATTGCAACAGGCGAAGCGAAACTAGAGAGGAAAAGGAAAAAGAAGGGTTGTATAAACAAAAGCAAAAATACTTCGCTCAACTTTCTACTTGCTACGAAAAGGATTTCTTTGTGGAAGAAAATATATTCTGTCCATTATAGGTGTATATCTCCTTGTTCTCCTCACAAGTGCTGGGTGAGTTGTGCTGGTGGTCTAGGTGTGTTAGGGAAGAACATGTATTACCATTGTTAATGCTGCTATTGCCGCACGCCACGAATGAATATCTGTGCGGGGTCGTTGTTGCCCTAACTTGGTATTTATATATTTCACAATGTAGAGATGAATTCATAATATGGTGACGAAAAGGGGAAAAGGGGAAGGAACAATAAAACACAAGAATGTAGAACTAGTTCAAGTAACTACTCATTAATAAATAGGATTATAGGAACGTAATTTAATACAATAATAAAAGCATATGAAATAATAATATGTCTAGAGTCATGATAATCCAGTGTCGTGATAACTCCCATGTTACACTTAGGCAGAGTACTTTGGTACCAACAAAATTTAGAAAAAATGTATTTCTACTTGATGCACCAATAGCATAAACGAAGTAAAGCAAAACAGAAGATATTTCGCACCGTGATTCTTTGAATTCTCTCACTTGGTTCACATACTACTGATAAAATGCTAGCTCATGCTGTGTAAACCATAATGTAGCTATTCTTCTAGTGTTTCTGGTTCTATCCAAATGTTTAATCACGTCAATATTTTTAAAATATACTCTAACCACCGCTAATGACGTAAATTGGAATGCTCTCTGATGTGCCCCGACAATTTAGGCACAAATTAGTTATCGGTGAAAGCAATTATGCGAGCAAGCGCGAGTTAAGATTGTGTCAATGATAGTGGATGGCAAACGTCAACAGAAGCTAACATGGATTCTCGAAGAAGAAGATAGTCTTACTTTTTAACTTTTAGTTTTTAGTCTTTTTCCAACTTTGAATTCTTTTCTAGAACCGTTTTTCTTTTATGAAGTTGCCTATCTTTAATTGTTGAATTGTCTCGCTACAATAGTTTTGTCACAAGTTTTCGTTCTTTTAATTTTGCTTATTCGTTACGTTGCGTAACCTTTCGTTTTCTTCTGTTTAGTGAGTTGCGGTTGGCTTTCACAGTAATGAGCGTTGGTGGAGCCCTTACGAACCTACAAATTCTTTTATTTGCATAACTGACATCTTCATAGTTGAGTTTTATCTATAATCTAAGATTCCAAATTAGTTGCTAGTTATAATCTGCTTTTGGACAATAGGATTTTTGAAACCGCGTTAAGTACCGGGTATATCACTCTCAACAACTGAAAGGTGATAAATCACGTCTGACTAGCCAATGATATTGCGGTGACACTGCTTCTGCTGTTATCTTATTATTATATGACATAAAGTTGTGATATTCCCTGCAATTAATAATTTATACAGATTATTTCACAATGAGAAAACGAACAATATAGAAATCAGTATGGAAGGTTCGACCTCATTAACTTATTCTGCACATAATCGCGCGTAAACAAGGGTAGCAAGTCATTGGAAAGAACGTATCTTGCTAGACTAGTGAATATGCTTTTTGTCATTACATTGAGAATAATAGTGCTATGAAGCCTGCTACTGATTTATGAGGATGTATAACAAAATCATGATTAATGATATGCGCCGACGCCTAGCGTCAGCAATATACAAATAGTGGACGGGGAAAGCAAGGAAGACTCAAAGTGCACAACTCAATTATTAATATAGTTTTCTCTCCTTTTACCATTGACTACTAGCTATATATATATTATTATTGGGGGGACTACTAAGTAAGTATGATTATGTTATCAAAAAATAGTAAAACATTCCTTGAGAGAAAATCGGTACGTTATGCGACTTTGAGATTGATGAACATTTTTCTGTTGTGCGGTTGGCTTTCACGATTAGAGGGCGTAGGCGGAGCTCCTAATAAACTTACAACCTAACATTCATAATTAGCTTCGCAGCTGTTGACTAAACTTAAAGGGTTTGCTAAACATTCGCTCGAGGGCGATTTAATCGTGTTTTAACTTGGCAAGACTGGGGCATAACAATTAAAATAACACAAGTTTGAGTTGTTTGGAGATTGGATAAATGAATGGTGTATCCTAAACAAAAAAACATGTAGCCGCTGACAGACCGTACAACTTCGAGTAGCCCAAATAGAAAAATGTGATTGCACTATTAGACATGTTGGATTGCGGGGGTAAAAAATTTTTTTGATACACTTATGCAAACTATGTTGCGAGTATTTTTTTGTAGCAAATTTGAAACTAGGTATAAAACAACCAAAGATATAAACACCAGCTGTTATGTCTGGAATTTAATGCGGTTCCAGAAACCTTATTGCTCGAAAGCAAACTTAAAACTAGCAAACCTAAACGAAGTTAATTTATAGAAAGTTACCGCAGAAATTAATTGATGAGAAAGTAAATATAACTATAGAATTTGTACTGAACTCCATCAATGTCCTTTACTCATGAAAGCCAACCGCATATCATTAAACAGAAGAAAACTAAGCGTTTCACACAACGCAACCTAAAATGAAAACGTAAAAGCGAAAACTTGCATTCAAAATATTTAATCGTAGGTAAAAGCGACTAAATCAACGTAGAAATCATCAAATTGAAAAATATCAACATTAGTCGTAATAATTCTAAGAAAAAAAAATAAGAATAATAATAATCATCCTCGAGGTAAGAAACAAAACTGTATTCTCATAATCGTCCGTTGTGGTTAACTTCTCTTGGCATTTGCTGTCCGTGATTTATATCGCAATCCTTGCTTTCCTATGCGCTATTTGTGCCTACATTGTCCGGGCTCATCTGCGTTAAAATGATACATGCTTAACCCCAGTTCACAAACTTGGTCAAGAAGAATTGCATAGGAATTTTTCTCTTGTATCTTCTCTTAACGTTTTTGTTTTATTTTTTACTTGTTTTTGAAAAGCTTATTTTATGTTTGGTTATTATTCATTTTGTTGATTGAAATCGATTCTGCTTGTTCATTGAAAAGGTTCGTAGGATCAGAACCCTAATCACTCCTTTCATTTGGTTTCCTAATGAAATACGATTTCTTTTCACAGGATGTGTTACATGAGCATTTTTATGAGCTGTTCATTTTTATGGCTGCAATAAATTGAGGCTAGTCGGCATGAACGTAGATCTAGCCGTAAATGGTTGTGAGGACTATGGATATTGTATCTTGGTTTGTATTAATAGTTAAAATAATCAAATCCACATTCTGTCAGTCTTTACAATGAAATTTTGTCTACTCGTCTTACTTTAATGAGGTAAAATGAGGGCGTACTTGCTTTTTAGTTGGCTGATCGAAACAATGTTAGCGAAAATTGTGAAGAGAGCGAAAACGTACTCTGTGCCGCTGAGATAGGTCGAAATAACCAAAGAACAATCAGAAAATGGTCTAATACATTCGGTCGTCTACATATACAAAGTAGAATTAAACTAAAGTAAAAGCATAAAAACCAAGCCATCAAAAATTCATTAGAAGAATAAATATTTTACTGCATATATTGTGTTCCAGCTTCAGCGAGTTAACTACAAAGTATATCATATGTAAAATGAGGAAAGTTAACACCGCTCCGAATTCAAATATTACAAAACTGCGCAATCGATTACTTGAATCAATTCACGTGTGCACAGCAATATCTTAGAGTAAAAAAACTCAGGTAGTTGAGTTACCTTTAGTAAGAAAATGAAAGCGTATGCAAGATAAGTAATAAAAAAAATGCCTAAAATAATTAAAAAAGGTCATAGTAAGGTAGATGGAATAGGTTTATAAGTTGGCACGTTACCATTGTTAAAGTGGGTCAAATTAAGCTTATCTGAGTTGAAAAGTTGACGGCTCAATTTTGTTTTATAGTAGTAAAACGCTAAATTTAAGTGTTTTGTAATAATAAGCTGCAATTAAGTTTTTCTTGAAATAAGAAGCTGCAATTAATTCCCTCTTTCTACAAGTGCTGAGAAATCGCCTTTTATTAATTAAAACTCACTATCGCTCTCCTGTACAGTCACTTCATGCGAAGAGCGACATTAGACACATGCTGTAAATATCAAGCAAAGCTGTACCGAATATATTTAATTTCAATGCTCGCTGGCTCCCGAAAAACTTTGACCGTGCTTTCCGAGATAAATCAAGCCTTCACAACTCTACTGTTTCATTCGCAGAGTTTTTATTTTAATTGTATCGGTGCATCGTTGTCTCTCTGAATATGCTTTTGTCGCAAGTTCCTCTGCAATTCTGTCTAACTGCTACGCCAGCTTTGGGGAATTCTCAATGGAAACAAGTTAATACTGCTGCAACTTACGATAAAAATGGAAAAGCTGTGTGGCTTTGTACTAGTATTCTAACCTGGAAAATCCTTTTCAATACTCGATCGTTTCCTTGGCTGTATGCTTGTGTAACCTGAAAATGTTTCTTCTACCTCATTGGAATTGATAAAACTACAACAAAGTTAAGTTGAAAACTTCTACTTTAATGTAGCTATCAATCTGTTGTTTTTGAACTAACATTACAAATCTGTAGTATAGTGGACAGAAATTTGTCATTTTTAAAAGATGAAGTGCCCGATGCTTGTAACAGTACTATTTGTTGTAACTTTTTGTACTGTTTTCCTATCAAAAGAAGCTCGGGGAGAATTCGGTATGCCCCCCTCTATTTTTCGGTAGAGATGCATTATCCTATGTCAAACCCCTCCTGATCAATACGACATTACATTACTTTAGTCAAGTGTAATTATTCTCACGCACTTTGCACGCATTCCTAATTTCAAAATGACACGTTTTACTGATAGTTGATTTTTCCTATCCTTCGCTTATGGTATTTACTTAAAATTGTTTAATTCTGTGTATTTACCCAAACTAATCTAACATTTTGTTATCCCCAATGTTTTTTCACAGGGAATATTTGCTATTGTACTTGTTCTGAAGAAGGAGAAAAATTTTCTGCGGCGGTGAATTATTGCTTTCGACTAAATTTTCTTCTATTCTTGTTCTGCCTAGTGCTGTAATTTTATATGATTGTGTTTGTTTGCTCTTTTTTCATTATTTTAATCAGGATTTACTCTTACTTGACTGTTTTCATTCTGTGCGCCGAAAGTGTTTTAATGGTCTTTTTTATGTTCCTTCGATTTATGCAGTTACTACAACGACAAAATTTTGCTACTGCTGATGTTTAAATGATTTATGATTTTTTTCAGTTGGAAATTCCGGCTTCTTCAAAATGCTCTTTATGCAATGTTAAACTTTGCGAAAACTTTTTTCCAATAAGATGCCCCACAAGCGGGAAAAACACTACTAGATGCTTGAGTAAATTTAAACAGATATAGATATAGGCTTATATAATAAATCACAAAAAGTTACTTTAAAGTACTTTTATTTTGATATTTTAATCCATTTTGTTTTTTGCATCTACTAAGTATTAGTGTGCAAGATTCAGTGTTCCCCTGAAATTGCTTTTAGATCGCGTATCATTCTTTCCAAGGGGAATCATGTTGTCTGCCTTGCTCATCGGCTTGTTTTTATTTTTGTTTGGTAAGTCTAGTTGCCTCGTGAAGTCGTTGAGCTCTAACAATTGCCTAAGTAATTCCTTCTTTAAACTTGTAATGTTTTTATACTTGTTATTTATGCATAGGATTCGTAAAGGAAAAGAGAATCTTTCGAACTATAGGGCAGGTATATTCATTCTTTTAAATATAGAACATTACATCGTTATTTTTCTAATATGCTCCACTTTTTCGTGTACTTTTAAGTATTTACTAAGTACCAGGATGATGTAAGAATATGATGATTAGCTTTTCCCATTGTGGACATGGTCACGTAATTTGCTTCTTTTACCAATTGATTCTTATTACGTACAGTCAATTTCATTATTCTGGGGATACGCCCTTCATTCGGTTCCTTCTTTTAATGCTACAACCCCTAATAGGCTTGTGTTTACTCGTGCTAGGGTTTCAGATGATGAAATTGTAGCTTCCCGGAATGGAAATGAATCAAGATGGGAAGAACCTTTATTACCTTCCTGAATTCTTGTGATACGTTTGTAAATTCTTAACTTTTATTGCTCCTTTCTAGCTATTCTATTAGTCATCTTTTTAATGTGCTATTTATTGTATATTATGCTCAGAAAGAAGATGCATTGTTATCTTAGTAGGTAGTTTCATTATTTTTGCTATAAAATATTTCACGATTAAAGACAGGAGTTTCAAGCACTTCTGTTTTAGTGAAGAATTCTTTTGTATTATAAACTGTTTTTTATAATCAAGCACTACTAAATCTTCCACAAGTAACCAATTAAAAAAATATGAAAAGGTTTAATGTATAAGTGAGTAACCATTCTATTAGCTGGGAATGTTTTATGCAAAACAAAATAACGGCTGTACAAGCCTGCATGTCTATTAGATGTTGTTGGGAGTTAAAAGAAAGTTAGAAATACTTTTAGCAACTATGCGTTTAAAAGAAACCGCTGGGAATCTAAGCTTGTGTTTTTTGAAGTGAATGCAAATTATCTCGATGATTTTGCTTGGAATATTTGCTCATCAATTAGAAATCGTTTCTTCCGGGCTCCTTTGCCAGTTGCTACTACAGAAAGCGAGGACATTCTTCGTTCTGTTACTAAGAAATGCGCAGGTGTTGTAGCAATGGCACTAAAAGTTTGTAGTTTTTGTTACAGGAGACGATCTTATATGTCTAAGATCAGGAGATATTGTTATTTGCATGAACAGTACAACAATTTGATTGAGGACAGACATTATCTTTTAGCATAAGGTTTTCTTGAATCAAGGCCTGTTAGTTTAGCATGATAATGTATGCACACAACTCGATAGTGCAATAATGTATTACGTTCTCGCATAACCCCGCGCAACTGTTTGAGAAAGTTAGCAGCGGTATTCAGCAAAACCAAAATAACTGGGTATTACGAGATATTTACCGCACTTTCGTATGCAAAATTTGATCCGCCTCACAATATTAGCAAGAGCACTCCTTTTTCCCGGTTTGTCTATGCGATATAGCTGAACTAAAGTTTGAAATGCGAGATTGCTGGCCAGGAGAGAATGAAGTTTACTTGAAAAACCTGCCCAACAACTATGATAGTAAGGATTGCGTATTCAGAGATAGCTACGCAAACGAAAAAGATTCACAAGAAAGAGTTGCAACACTTGCGGGTTAGGCATTTACCGTATTGTTTGTACTTATTTCTTATTTGGGAAAATTGCAAACTATCGCCATCTCTTCACTGCATGCACTGCGATCGAAATATTTCCGCGTTTCTTTTCCTGTGCGGGGTTGATATTACTTTGATAATGTAGCTTCTATAACAGGTTTGTCATATACATGGTAGACACTATCTTTTCCGCTTACAGCAGTTTGGTAGAATCCTTCCATCAATCATTGTATGCTAATTTTTTTTAATTGCTTCAGCACAATCTTATAGACATAGATTTTATTTAACAAATGAACTTTGTGTACGTGTGTGTGAAAACGAGTTCCTAGTCGTTTTTTCCGCAGGTGGAATTCCTACACATTTTTTAAACAAGCTGTTTTTCTAGGTACATTGGTATCATACTTTGCATGGCAATAGTTTGCTCTCTCAAACTTCTTCGCTCAATTCAATCTTCGCAACTATATAATGGATACTTGGAAAAGTATACAGAAAGAAATTCATGGTAAAATTATTAACGCTTCATTGAAACTGTAATTCCATGGACTCTTTACAAGAATTCTACCTAATGAGTGTCATACATTGGTTTGACTTTTCTCGTTAAAAGAATGACAAAAATTTCTGCGGTCCTTGTTTTTCATTATTTCTTTTAGCAGTTTCTGTGTGTCGTATATCGAAAAATTTTTCTCTAAGCCCTAACTCTTGCTTGTGCGAAAAATTTCAGATTTGTATGATTACGGAAGAGGAGAAAATATTCATTTTATCACAGTTTTAGCTTCAATATATTGGGTAAGGTAACACTTCCATTCTCACAGTGAACAGTATAACTACATTAAAACCTAGCTTCGTATTGATACACGTATCTAAATACTGTAGTTTGACTCTGGTAGAAAAAAACTGAATGCGATTTTGTTACAGGGTGATCTAGAGTATACACCCTTGTAGAAATTGAAGTTTTGTGTTTAAAATTGCTGCCATTAATGTTGGATAGCATTCTACATGGCTAATGTGAAGCTGTGCTATGCCGATTACTTTGAAAATGCTTAGCTAGTCTAAGCTTTTTGCATGACGGAAAATTATATTTAAGTTGGTTTCTATTTGTTCAAAAAATTTCTGCTTAAAATTTTGATAAGATGACGCTGACTAAAGACGTTTTCTGGTAAAGTTAGACTTCCATTCAAATCAGCGTTCGCTTCAAATTGGCCTGCTTACTCTCTAGTTTGTTTATATTGACAGACAAATAATTACTGGTGCATAGAATAGGAACACTTGGAAACCATACAGCACCAAAGGTCAGAGGTATTTTGGGAGGTAGCTGTTTCAGTTTGATTTTCTTTACAAGCGGGGTGATATACTTTTAGGAGCTGACGTGAACTTTTCAAGCTGTTTCTATAATTTAATGCAGGTTTATCGTTTTAATTTTGTGCAAATTCCTAGAGAAGTGTCCTTTCTATTTTATAGTAAAAAAGACTACAAATTTGAAAGTATTACCTGCGAAATTGTAAGTATCTAGGGGGTAAGAATTTTGTTATCGAGGAAGAAGTTATCAAGGTACTATGCAATGCTACTGTCCTACAAACTAATTGAAAATGCATTCTGGTTATGTGATGTCTTATTCGTTCCATGGCTCACCAATTTTATGCAACGAGTAGAGGAACACATAAATCAAAAGGCATTTATTAAATACAAAATAGCTATGTTGCATGTATTTATTTAAATTCTGTAGTAGCTGTATCTAAGTCTACCGTTTACAAAAGAGCATTAGTATATGCTGTCTATTCAGTTAATCGTGTTGTTTCAGCTGGTTATATTTTATTTAGTCGTTTTATTTTGTTTTACAGTTTATTTAATAAAAAATGATATTTTGTAGGAATAACGAAAGCAATCAAGACAGCAGAGCGTAGATGAGGTAGTTACAAAATTTGAAGAGCCTTACAAGTATATTTTTGAATTCGTAACAACTGAAAATAAAACCCTAGCCAACTTTTAATAATATGTTAGCGTAATTACGTTCATGTTAATAAAAACTATTTATGAAATAAAGCAGCACAGCATTTTAAACTACATTTGTTTTTTGAACTTGTGGGAGCAGGGATCGGCAGCAAAAAAGTCTTAGGCTTACCCTTCTTTGGAACCTATGATAAAGAATTCTCATACACCAGAAAAAATGAAGGTAAAGACTTCATTGATCTGCTTTCAAAACGTATTCAAAATGCAGAAGAGTATATTTTTGAGTGAACTATTGAAAAATTTCCGGATGAAAATGATTGGAAAAATGCGCATCTCACTAGTCGAAAAAGCTTCGAGTGCTATTTCAAGTAAAAAGCATGTTGCAGAGGCTACTTCACAAGTCTTGCTAGACAAATAGTGTGATAATTTCTTGAAATTACTGCAGAGTAACATCGACGCTTCCTACGTACTAAACAAACAGCCTGGAATGCACTGTCATCTCGAAGCTGATCTTGAGCAAGCGTCATCTTCATCCAGAAGAGGAATTTTGCCTAAAAGATATACACCCTTGCCTAATTTAGAAAAATATATGTCGCAGATAACTCCTCCTTTATATTCTCTTCCGTCAGTTAACGCGAACTACGAAACCCCTATAAAACTATGGTCACCATCTAATTTGGAAAGCGATGTGATACTGGGAACTTATAAAAGTAATTGCCTAGTTGAAAATATTTCTCGAAAAATAAGGCAATCAAAAAGAAATCTCGTGCACTTGAAATATTTTCAAAATAATGTTGGCTTCTTAAATGATTTAAATTGCAACGGTCAGTGCCACAAGCGTTAAATATTTAAGGCAAATCGTACTCAGCTACGAGATATCAACTCTTAACTGTACTCAATGGGGACCTGGGATTTGATGATATGTTGTAGAGTGGTTGAGATATTAGGAATACCAACCTTTAATATTTTTGCTTGTAAATGTTGGTGAGGGTACACTTGCTTTACTAAAACATTGCGCAAAAAATTGTTTAAACCCTTTCTACGTGTTGCAATAATTGTTATTATTGAAAAGCAGAAATTCTTGCCATTCGCATTTTAGTTTTATCGATTAATTCTGTTAACTTCCATTTCTGTTTAGTACCTATTACACTGGCGGAAGGACCATTACAGCAGCCTTCTTTTCCTCCGATCGATTTGTTATCTAACGGAAAACTGGTAGATGAGCAAGAAATAATTCAATTAAAAAGGTAGGATTATAGGGGAAGTGGCTAGATAAAGTTAGCGGCATGTTCGTGGAGTTTTGCATTTTGTGAAACGTTCTACATCCAGCAGCTTTTCTTTAATCTCTATGATAAAAGAACCTAAATTGGCTTTTTTATTTAAACTAGCCGAAAATTTTTAAGAAAGCAAATTTTAAGGTGGTAACAATTGTGTATTCTTACTAACCTTCTACAGTTTTTCCTAGAGAAAAGGTTGTGAGATAATGTTGTGATAAGAGTTTAAAAGGAGATGTTACATTGCTGCAGGGATACAAAATGCAGCAATCGATCCGAATTGCACGCTAATGTCGCTCTAAATGGGAGGAATTGTGCGGAAAACATTGTTGCAAACGCAGGAAACTCACGGCAACAAAATGCTTTTTGGAAGAATTATTACCAAAATAAAAGTTCCCAATCGCTAAAATTTTTTTCAAAAAATGTTTCAGGAAAAGGCAAGAATCAATGACATTAGTATTATTTAAGAATGCTTTAGCGAGTATACATTCTTTATTTTCTGCAAGTAGAAATAATCTTGACAATTATAAATATGAAAGATTGAATCTGTTTGGAAGAAAATTTAAATGATGCGCTTCTAAATCTAACTACTGCAGATGCACAAGGTTATGTCGGTGCTTCTACATTGTGTACAGAAACAAGTTATAATTCAATTCAAAGAAAAAGGAGTATCAATATTTTACCGCGAAGCAAAATTTTAGTCAGGAAAGGAGTAAACAAACGGAAACGTGAATTTTACAGGAAATTGCTCACATTACATGCTTATCCCTGGCCCTACACAACTTCATCAGGGCTAAATGCTTTATATTATCAGCCTACTGATATCAACGCACTGCAAATTTTCATTAACACAAAACAGAGAAAGCACAAAAGCATTCCCATATGCAAAGCTCTCACAGAGAAGACCTTCCTTGTGAAAGTTATGAATAAAATATTCAGAATGGATGTGCTCCCCCCGCTTTTTATGAAGAGTATGTGCAAACGGATGCAATCTAACGGTATTTTCAATCCAAAAAAAAAAGAAACAAATCGGCGCACACTTAGAGCGGAGAAGAAAAACACGAATAGTCGTATGGATAGCTTTTCTGAGACTGAGAAAAAGCAAACTTTCCAAAAAATGATGCCAATTGAAGGGACATATACTAAAGATTGTTGTGTATTTGAAGAACAATTAGCTTTGCGAGAGGCAAATTTCGTTTCGAATAAAGCACAGAATCATGATATAATGCCACATTTTCGGGGTCTGAGAGCATCAGCCAATACCGATTCTAATTCTTGCAGCCCTGCATTATGTGAAAATGAGCGATCTTTATATCATGGAAATAGTACAATTACGGAGCAACTAGACGCGATAGATCATCAAGTAGAACGAATACAGTGTACAAGAATATATCCGTTGCAGGTTAAAAATCAAATTCTTCGGCTCCTACCATGGAAAAAGTAGAAAAACACGAGTGCATTAAACATTTTGCAAAATTCTTGATTTGTTGTAAAATTTATGAAAACGGAAAATTAAAAGGAGATGGCGCGGAAGACACGAATTCCCTGAGCGAACAAAATTGAGCGCACAATGCAGATGAAGTTAAGTGATGTTGTCATTTTAGAGTGCTTCAATTGATTCGTCTAATCAATATGAAATGAAGCTGAACAATACATACCGCTCTAAATCAATTAATTACCTTGTTGAAAAACAGTTTCATTTAGTAATATTCTTTTTATGCATCGCAGCGCAATTCCCGAGAGACTGCTTTTCTGGACGATCATGAAGAAGAGAAGCAGGAATTTCAATGCACTATCAGCAAAAGTAATGCTGAAAATAACCAAAAGGAGTGCACTTTTAGTGAGTCTAAAAGCTCGAATGCTATAATTATTCTAATGTAATCGATATTTTTCTATGCTGTGTAACGCATGAGTGACGACGCTGACATAAGAGTTACAATGTTTTTGCATCCTCTGATAGATTGAAAGTTTAGAGTAAAACATTAAAAAAAAGTTAACTTGTCCTATTTTTTCAGGTCAATTTCTTAAAGATGATAGCAAGAATTTGTTTAACGCAGAATATAATTCATCTAAAAATCCTTTAATGGGGTGGCGTGAAATGACTTTGGCTTTGTTAGGTCGGCACACAGCATGGAATGTAGATATTAAATGTGACAATAACATGCTGGGTAGCTACCTCACGAATGAAAGTGAGTTTCACTCTTGTTCAACGACGAGTGCTAAATCAAAATTTCGTAGTAACGATCTAAAATGCTCGCTTGGAATTCTTGTTTCATGCTTTGATGAAGGATCAAGCAATTGTATTGCCCGTAGTAAGTTGGATTAAATACAAACAGAAGAGGCTATTTCATGGCTTTGATACTACTCACTTGCGGTTTCATGTTTTTAATCTTCAATATTTTTAGCATTATCGAAAACTATTTATTTTTTGTTCATGCAGAAGATATAGCCACCTTTGATTGTAATCAATCAGACAATCCTATGTGTCGATGTCCGACAAAAGGAAATGAGAGCCTTCGACTTTTTGAGAAAGGTGTAATATCTAGCAAAAATGATGACTGCACTCACGTACATTTCCCTGCATCTATGGCTTATTCAGGCAGATACGAACATGACATGACAGCTACTAAAAACTCATTTTATAACGATAAAAGACGATCGGATACGAATTTCAACACTATAGACAAAGATGCGCTTCTTTGCACGCTCTATATGGTAGGCTTGGCTTGTCCATGTAAGGGGCTACAGTGTTCGGGTCCTAACGTCATAACAAATATTTTTTTATAATTTTATCCACTTTATTTCTTTTTTTATTCAATTTTAAGGAAATTGAACAGAGGAACTTCTTTTTGCTTCCACGGATTTATCATTCTTTTGGATCATTACGAAATTTGCTCGAATTTCTTTTCAAAAACATTCACAGAATTGCCAATAGCGTACGGTAAGGTATGATAAAAAGGAAGCAACAATTTTCTTTTAAAGTGCATAAAGGGGAAGATTGCATAAATTAAGTGCAAAAATATTGAGTTTTTATTCTATATTTCGATACTGTTGAACAGAGTAAAATACCTTCCGGTTCGGCTACACTCTGTGTTTGAAATGGAGGGTCGTGATATTTATTCAGATATTATCACTGCGCTTGATGTCGTACAATTAATTGTAACACTTGATACTGACCTCTCTGACGCAGAATTATTTTCAGGAGTCACGGAAGCAAACCCGAATATTTTAAGTACTCTACAGATTAAGAGAATCAACCAGCTACGGGACAATTGGAGGAAACTGGCGATTTAAATCATCTCCTTCGCGCGCAGGAAATGATTTAAAAATGCTTCTGTTATAGAGTTGCTAAAGTTTTAATTCTACAAAATAGTATCAAGAAAGCATTATTGAATATTTTTTTAGAAGTTTTTTGACTTTAGTATTCGAAGTAGAACGAACTTAGATCTAGGAGGCAATCTGTAACAAGCGCATATTATACATGAATCTAATTAATTGAATGTATTTAATGATGTCTTGTATGGGAATGGATATTTGTTAACAATGGGACATGTTAGACTTAAAGAAGAAAGTCTATATTTGAGTGCACACGAATACGGACGATGCCAATATGTACCAATCATATACCCTCAATGTGATGAATATTAACTCCCTAGTCTTACAAATAGTACGATAGAGTTAGTAGGTTTGAGACAGAGAAGTACTTTTAAGTAATTCCTCTTACAGTTGTTTTTAGATTAGGGAGTCTTCTTTTGGTAGTCTCTAGTAATTAGGAGGATGAGAAATGTTTCTAGCTTAATATATATATGTTTAGTTTTAGATTCAATTGGGTTAGATTAATTTTCATCTTTACTTTTGGTAATATTTGTTTTGGCCTGAGCGATACTTAAATTAAGTTTGATCAATGAGGTAGGATTGATTTTGGTTACAAATCGGTCAACTGACATTGTCAGGGTATTTTACAAAACAATATTCTTTTGTATTCAATGAGATATAAGAATATTGTCCGCATAGTATTTTTTTCATAGATTCTATGTTTACTAGTCTACATTATTATATTGGGTATATTATAAGTGGTAGCTTTGTAGAATATCCAAGTTCACTTTAAGTAAGACGTCATCTCAATACCAATTATCTGCTCATACCTCTTCTCCCTCTTATCAACAAAATAAAACGCTACGCGTTACAACAAACAACTTCACCTACTTCTAAGATAGCTTCAGCCTATTCCCATTAGGAGTAAGAGTGTCATACGAGTCAACAGTTTTCACACAATCAAAACTTATCATTTATAGTTATTTATTTGTGCTACCATTGCCTAAACCTGCTCGCTCACAAGTATTCTTGCAACAGAATGAATTAGATAATGTACTTTGAAAGTCTGAATTCTGAATCTCGCATCCAAGGGTTTTGACATGAAAAACTTGGCAGTTTTCGGCACACTTCTCGTAAACTTGCACCTTCTAAAACACGATCTTCATCTTCCTGATATGGAATCAACATGTCTTAAATAGTTACAAGAATGGGTGAATTTTTCTTTTGTAAGAAAATTTACGGCATTGTCATTTTGCTCTTTCGATCATAATGTATACGAAGGATGAAAATTTTAATATATTTGCCATTTCTCCTTTGAATCGTTCATTGAAAAGGGTAAAGAAGAGATCCTAGAATGAGATATGGCAGGGAAAATTGTGATCTTTTAGTTAGTTAGTTTTTACTAGTTCTCCCGTACCAAAAGTTGCTGAGCTACAAAACAATAGCTGTATTTTGCTTTTGTTAGAAAACCAACGTTTAAATAATTCAATATAACTATTAAGGCACTTTCTAAATAAAACGATGTTAGCAACTTGTTGTTAGAAAAATATAATTCAAATATTATATCACCCAAAAATGACAACGGTGGCTCGGTTTGTTATAAAGGTGTTTTAATTATTTTTTTCATTCGTAACCATGATATTCATAGAAGAGATTCAGAAAATGTTATAACCTACTCCGATTCATATGCAGACATTTCTGTTGCGTTACCGCGATGTTTCTGCTACACAAACGGTTCACAGCTACCTAAAAAAAGCTCAACCGCTAATTTTTTTGTGAGGAACGAACTGCTTGCGTATTCGGTGTATATATATAGGTATGAGAGATAGCTAGAAGAAAATAAAATTGATTTGACAAAGTAAACAGGGGAGTAATGCTTTCGGCATCTTATTGTGGCCTGATGAAAAGATGGAAATGTGTTTTTAAGATGCATTTATTACTGACATTTTCATTTATTCAATTATAAAGATTTCTGTGCTTTTCATTTATTCATTTTCTCCTTAAGTCACATTACAGCAAGAAGGATAGGGATGGGTAGAGTTTAATTAGATTTCTGAGCAAAGTAGGCACTATATTGTATTTGCAGAAATTTTATTTCAATATATAATGTAGAAAAGAGAAAATAAAGTTATGTCTGTGCATACCATTAAACTAAACTCATAACCTGTCCTATTATACATGATGAAACTACTCCCCTTTAATCAGCAAGAGTGTAAAAAACTATAGGCAGGGAAAAGCAAAACAAAATGAAAGCAACCAGTTTTTATTTAGTCGTGGTTTTGATGAATGCTATACTTCTCTTATATTTTCCTACTTATCTCTGTAAAAATGTTGATTGCTATGCATTTTTTCTCATCTTAATGCTCACACGAGTAAAAATCTACATTTTATTATTCAATGCTTACCCAAGTGTAATGAAAGTAATGTCACAAAATTGTTTTATACTACGGATCTCTGTGTACAATTATGCTAGCACGACTGTGGACAGTGAGAAGGTTTGGAGATGACGCCTCGGTACAAATCTCCTCTGGGCGAGGAGTGCAATGCTATACTGAAAATTGAACAGCGGGCGATGATCCCTGACTGTTCGACCTTAACTTAGAAGCCAACACAATAGGGCTCGGCAGCGAAGGCAAAATCATCAAGTGTTTGTAAAGACCGTCGGCGTTTTGAAGTGAAAAAGAAGAGAAACAAAAATTTTTTGATAGAGCACCTAACAATACCTGTGAACGTCTTTATCACCAAAAGTTCCGTTAGTTAGGAATGTTATTTAATAGGCAAATGAGCAAAAAATTACTAGTTTCGGTGAAAATTTACTTTTAGTAAAAGATCAACGTTTAAGTAGATAAACATGAAATATATTTATGACTATACTTCTACGCTACTCTACTTGAAATTTCTTATATTTCATTTTTTTTGAACGTTCAACTACTTCTATGCAAAATTCAGCCGTCAGCCTTCAGAGTCATTATCTACCCCAAGAAAACCCCAAGTAATACAAAAATTATTTAATTTCACGATTATTTATCTTATTTGCATTACATTAATAATTTTTATTTGATAGTAGCAATTTTGTGACAAAAAAAAGATGAAATAAGTTATTTTGAAAAATAAAAAAAATCATATTTTGTTATTTTTCTGAGTAAAGAAATATTTCAAGTTAAAATCCTATAAGATTGTTAATTATTATACCTAATATGACATTTTGGGTTTTGCAAAAATATATGCGTTTCCTAACTTTTGTAAAATTTTAGTTTATTGTGATAAATGATTCCTTGTTTTCAAAGTGTTAACACTCAATTAAAGAGAAATGCTTGTATATTGAGTATTGATGTTTTGTACTCTTTTAAGCGCGAATATGTGTGTTTAGGTTAGGGTATGCGAGTCAATTTTTAAAGAAAGCGATGTACATGTTCACAACTCGTTGCAAACATGAGTTTTCTTCGATGAATTTTACGCGATGTGGATAAACCACTGCAATGAGAAAATAAATAAAAAGTAATTCTCCTTAGAGTTTTCAACAGTCACAAGATGGGTCAATACGGCTTGGACTTAATTAACATGTATGAAAGGTAAAGGAATGCATTATAAACTTGAGTTTAGTGAACCTATTTATAATTATATCTGGCAATTGCAAAAACTTTCCTTTGTTTCTTTGCGGTTGCGAGATAAACTTTAAATAATAAAAAAATAAGAAAGTCTTACTTCACGAATCTTCATGAGGCAGCTCAGTAAATAAAATGTTTACAAGTTCTTTTATTTTAATTCATATGCTTTTCAACCTATACCATCACCAAGTTATTACTAACAAAATTTGTGCTCTGATAAGCACTAAACAAAAACATGCATGACTAAAGAAATTTTTTTAATATATTTACGTGTGACAAATAAAAATAATGCTTTCCTTAGCAAAATGATTAAAAAAAGTTCATAAAGAGAACAGTCAAAGATAAATATAAAAAAGATATAATTAAGTACTTTGATTTCAAAAACAAGTCAAGTAGAATAAATAGAAACTTCTTACGGCTTAGAGAAGAACCATATTGAAGTTCGCAAGCATTACTTGTCTTTCATAATAAGATGAATATACAGTTCTACCAACATTTTTTCCATTCCCATTTTGTTTATTCTAAAAGTTGAGTACAAATTTCATTACATCAGAATACGATATACGTAGTATGTATCCACCGATAAAGAAAACATGTATAAGTTTTGTAGTGTGTACTATAGACATGTAAAGAATTTACTTCCGAGTGTTTTTTTGTGTTGCAGACTTAATTGATTTGTACTATTTTTTGTGTGAAAGCAATAGCATAGAAAGAGTGGTACCCACTAGTTCTCTAGCACAGAATACGCAGAATCTATTTAAAACAATAGGAAAAACATATTTCTACAATTATCGACTTGTACGCGTAACTAATCGTAGGTAAAACACAAATGCATTCCGCCTTTCTTCCTCCCTGATACAGTAAATAAAATAGTGTGACGGATAAAGAACTAAAACAAACAGAACCAAAGTAGAAGAGGAATGCAGTAGAAAGTGGACTTTTCTAAAAAATATTACGAAAAAGGGTAAATTTTGGGCAAAACTATACGAATATTCAAAAACTTTAGCAGTATTATGCATTTAGAACTTACAAAAATAGAAGTGACAATGTGATTTCTTTGGGGAGCGAGACAACAGCGCACAGGGTGGCACTAGGGCTGTAAAGAAACAATTGATTTTGCAGCGTGGAGGCATTCCTATCAAAAGTTTGATTGAATCTTTGTTTTATTAAACCAAACACACTTAGAAAACCAAATTAATGAAATTCCAGAAAGCGTGATTATTTTTTAAGCAATGATGCCCGCAAGACTTGCAGTTTTTGTCTGACTTACTCATTCACATCTGAAGTCGTCTTCGCCAGAGCAGCTAGCGTAGCAAATTCTTTAGAAGGTTCTCCTTTTCCAAGTGTTACTGCTTGAATATCTGCTAATTCTATTACTCTGCCTCCCTTCATGTTAATGGATGAAGATATAGAGGTGCGTAGCACCTTTAGTTGCTACAAAACAACAGGAAATGAAAAATAGCACAAATGTTGTGTAAGCGTATTTTCCTTTTTTCTATTGTTACTGCCCGATGAGAAGAAGCTGTATAAGAACAGAAGTTTACAATATCCTTTCTATTGTGTAAAACAAACGATACGCTAGCGAAAAAGTAAAATATTATGTGAAGACGGAATGTGGTAGCTTGAAACTTCACCATGACAGCATAAGCAATTGTAGTATAAACTACTTTCTTCAAACAGGACTTCAGCTTTTTGCATGTCAAGCTAATTGTGCAATCGCTTTTTTCGTTTGGAAGCTTACTGTGTCAGCAATTTGAACTATTCGTATGAATTTTTGTCCTAGCGCACTGATCTGCAAAAGGAAATTGTATTTCCAAATACGTTTCATCTCCCCTTCTACAATAGGAGCATACAAATTTGAAGATACAGAAAAACTAGTTAGAAATTGATTTTACTATAGCTGTAACGTATTTATCCCGATGGCCACTACACTTTCGCCATTTTGTGCTTTTATCAACAAGAAAGAGCAATTTTCTTTCTAAATATAAGAAAACTTACCTTGATTAGCTTTATACCATTAGTGTATGCTTGCTTAATATCTTCGAACCAATCCTTAAGGTTTGATTTCATGAATTGTAACTGCATTTCCTCTGGTCGATAAATAAAAATGCATTGCAACAGAAATTTGAATTCAACGAATTGCACTTGAAATTTCTGCCCTACGAGCCATGATTATCTAAAATGTCCTATGATGGAGCGGGCAGCGCACGCGTGGTAATTCTCGTACGTGTGGGCAACAAAGAAATTCTCATGACTGAAGAATATGCAAAGTTAGCACTACTGCACTCACTCAACACTTCTGGATTCCCAATCGTTTCCTCTTCTTCATTTTCTTCTCTATCGCTTTCTTCCACCCCTAACAGTTTCAAGGAAAGAGGAATAAAAAATACATTCAGGAAACCAATTATTCAAGCATTTAGCTTTATTCTACTCATTTCTCAAAGAAATATAATAGAGCTACATGTTTTTTCGAGGAGGTAAATGGGATGTGCGAAATTCTAGTTAGGCATTCTGCTTTTCACCTTGATGCGAACTTGTATGGTTTGGTGCCAGTGAAATCGTGTCGAGTGTAACTATACCACTTTGTACCATGTCTGCAGACTATAGGAAAGCAAAAACATTACGTAAAAACCGCTCATCCCTACCCTTTGCAGCAAACTAGAACAAAGTATTTTTAATTTATAATCTTTGGAGTTATATCTCTAATACCTCTTTTTCTATAAGATTCATTTCTTCTAACATGTGATTCTGCATTTGTTCATCTTGTGTATCCGAAGGTGTTTTATTGATGCGTTGTTGCACTGAAGTAAAAAAATTCTCATACCAGTACGAAATGGAAATTTTATAAGGTGGTTTTCTTAAGTGCCTGCATTACTAGCTTTGTTTATTGAAGAAAACAGTATATACTGACAAATTGTAGGAAGACGCTTATACGATGGTACCCAGTCTTCGTCACCCGATTCTTCCTCTTCGCCTCTGACTCTTCCGAAAATTTGTTTGATTTTTATCATCTTTTCGTCTGCATGAAAAGCAATAAAAGAAGTCATTTCTACTGTAGGAGAAGCAGGTAGACTTTACAAAAAGTTTCATAGTGTTTAAAAATGCCATAGGGAAGAAAGTGATGTCGCTCACATGCACTTCATTTGCCTCTGATTTTCTCGGTACGCAACTAAGTAAATGCATGAAACTATGAAGAGGGATTAGGTCGTTTCTGAGGTCTGCAGCTATGTTTATTTTGTCAAAGGTTACTTTTTAACACAACGTTCATCTTCATGTTTGCAATAGATTGCGTCGTGTTTTTCATGAATATAGAATTTGTGTGTTCATTTTATAGAAGTAATTTCTTTTCTGTATGAACGGGCTTGGTGTTGTTATGGAAAATCAAAAATTTGATGAGTGCAAACTCGATTTCTAATTGGAGAGAGTCACACGCTCATTGTCAACTTTAGGATGACGAAAAATGCATATAAAACGTCACATGCAAGGGAGCGAAAATTTGTAATTGCAACGAATAAGTGAATACACTAGTGAGCTGTGTTACTTACTATCTGGAATCAGCTGATATCTCTGCGATAACTTGAAAATGGAGTTTCGAGCATCAGCCTATGCGTAATATGCAAAAAGTGAGAGATTTATAATTCAATAGCAATTCCTCTACTTCCAGCTTGGACCGAAGGAATTAATCAATTCTTACTAACAGCAAGAATTGCCTACTATTTAGATTATTGTAGGATACGTTTATTTAAGAATATTTTCCTTTGCAACTAATGTAAGTTTTGGTTACAAGCAGAATAAATCAGCTTTAAAAAGACTTACTCGGGTTGCGGCACATCCGCCACCAATAAAATGAATTGCGTTTTCGTCCATTTTGATTCGTTGTTTCATTAAAAGGTTTTGTAATTCCTGTATCAAAATGCATCAATAACTTTAAAAGGACAAAACAGCGCATAATACGTTGTCGTAATGCCAATCTTGTCTTGCAATATTCAAAAGGAAAGAAAACAAGTAATTGTTCTCAAAAAAACTAGTTTAAATCGCTAAGCATGAATACATCGGTCTTAAACAAATGTAAGGTTGCAAGTTTTTTTAGATTGGATGAAATTAATATTCATTTGACGTAATAATATGAACTAAATGGCTGAACATACTGTTGGTTTTCCCTTTGATGCTATCCCGGTTGCGTGCATCCCGGGTTGTACTGGTACCTTACGGCCTTGAATATTCATCGAATATTTTGGCAATGAAAAGTAGGTTACGACTAATACAATCAAACCAAAAAAAAAGTTTTTGAGTCATAGTTTTCTTTACAGTTGAAATGGAATTTCGTTATACATTCTTATTCAGAATTTATTCAAGGTTTTTGTGACAGTAATCCGTTTTTTTAGTACATAATGGTGATTTAAATCAGTGAAGATGATGCACAAGTATGAAATATTAGAATATTACAGAATTCACAATTTTTCTCAATTAAAGATGTAGTGAATGAGGCAATGAAAGTTACAATATAAAAAAGAATCTCAGTTTCGCCTTAGTTACACGACAATAAATGACCGAGGGGCTTTGCACTTCAAAAGCATAAATTTGCTCAATAAAGCATGCCCGAATACCATATAAATCAAAATAATTTGATTCGATGGTCGCAAGTCAAAAAGAGTGTCGTGTTTGTTTGTATTAGTAGCGCCAAAAAGTGCCAAACTTTATACCATGCATTGCATTGCAAAATAGGAAAGTATTTCAGACTTGAAAATCTGGTTTCAATAAAATAAGTATTTTGCTTCACTTACCAGCTTTATAATTTATGAAAACTGACCTGAGCACCTTTTTATGCAGCACAGAATCATTACATGAGTTGCATTATATATACTGAAATTATCTATATATCTAGATATTTTGCTGCGTCCAAGCTTTTTAGTTGCGACACCTACGCAGTAATGCAAAAGCAA
>JADAQX010000511.1:0-36965 GCA_015476325.1 Cardiosporidium cionae
CCCCCTCTCTCTCCCTCCCCCTCTCCTCATCCCCCCTCCTCCCCCCTCCCGTTGTGTATGCCTCTCATTCTTTATAAAACTTTGATATTTTTTTCTTGTAGGAATGCTCTCCATGGGGATGGCAATTCGCTTCTTCAGCCACAGCATGTGATATCCAGATTCCTCCTTTTCAAAGAAAAAGAAAAAATTTATCAGACGCTCCTATTTATATTCAATCCCCTATATTTGAATGGCGATGTGTGTCAAGGTCTGAAACCCCTTCTACTGAAATTCTGAAGCTTGTTTTGTGTACAGAATGGACATTTCCTCATATTCATCGCATTTCTCGATTTCTTAAAATAGCTAAAGATTTAATTTTACAATTTCGAAGGCTTCTCTCATCCTTCTTAGAATTTTTTATGCAAGTTTTTGTTAGCCTCTTTCGTCAACTCTCCTCATTTCCTGGGCTCTATGTCTCTACACCTCCCGAAGGAGAAACGAGGATAGAAACAGCTACCAATCTTGGTGAAGAGGGTGGCACTTCCCCTATGAATAAACATCTGAGGCCACTCCTTCGTCAAACACTTCTTTGTATGCATCTTTTAGTGGAGAAATTTCCAGAATTTTCTTTTCATTGGCATCGCTGCCTCTCTACTTGTAAAGAAGCATTATCAGCTGCTTTTCACCGTGGAATTCAATCTGTGGGTGCCTCAACAACTCCTCTCATTCTTCACTTTGTTTGTTCATGGGCCAATCATCCGGTGAGAAAACCGTAGATAAAAAGAGAGAAGGGGGGGTGGGGTAAGAGAGGGTAGGGGAGAGAGAGAGAGTGGGAGAGAGAGAGTGGGGAAGAGAGAGAGAGAGAAAGAGAGTGGGGAAGAGAGAGAGAGAAAGAGAGTGGGGAAGAGAGAGAGAGAAAGAGAGTGGGGAAGAGAGTGGGGAAGAGAGGGAGAGAGAGAGAGTGGGAGAGAGAGAGAGGGAGAGAGAGAGAGGGAGAGAGAGAGAGGGAGAGAGAGAGAGGGAGAGAGAGGGGGGGGGAGGGGGGGGGAGAGAGAGAGAGTGGGAGAGAGAGAGTGGGGAAGAGAAAGAGAGTGGAAGAGAGAAAGAAAAAGAGTAAGAGAAAGAGAGAAGCGAAAGTAGATTTTTGAGAAAGAATAGGGAGAAGGAGAGTAGAAAATAGAGAAAGAGAAAGGCTACATGTTAGAGATAGAAAAAGGGGGGGGGTATTAGAACACATGTATATAGATCATGTGTGTATTTTTATAAAAAATTTCCATTTTATTTATCAATGGATTGAAATGTTTGTAGTTTTATGACGGTGTATATTACAAACGTTTTATAAACTAAACTTTGTATTTTTAAAGAAGCTTTTATTTCAATAACATTTTTTACTTTAGTTTTTTTTTCTAATTTAATTAAATTGATTTTTTATCTTATATTTATTTTATGGTTTCTTTTATGTATGTTTTTTTATATATTTTTTTCAGGCTTATTTTTCTTTTTATCAAGATATTTTACCTGAAGCTTTACCCTATCTCTTTTCTATTCCTAATTCTCCCTCTATTTTGGCTCGTATTCAACGAGAAGGAACGGCTGGTCCCATTTTGGAGGAAATTTTTAGCGTTTGTTTAAATTTATATGAAGGAGGATCTTGTGAAATTCGAGAAACAAAATTTTCAATGAAAAAACGTCTAAAAGATTTGGTTTTGGATGAAGAAATTACTCGTAAACGACAAAAACAGGTTGAAAGAGATGTTTGTAGATTCTTATTTTTTTAATTTTGTATTTGGGCAATTTTTGTATTTTTTTTTTATTCTTTTAATTCGTAGAGTCTCTTCTTCTTTTAGTTATGCGTCAATAGTTGATGCACTTTTTCTTACTATAATTTTTTCTACTTTTTCTTCATTTCTCTTTAGTAATTTCTTTTTAAGGATCTATTTTCTTTTTTTCTTCTTCTTTCTATTAATAAACGAATTTTTTTTATGTTTTTACTCCCTCTCTCTCCTTCCCTCTCTCTCTCCTTCCCTCTCTCTCTCCCTCTCTCTTCAGTTTATTGGATGGGCTCTATTTTCATAGTCCTAATGTATTCAATCTAAAAATTTTAATTTTCTATTTTCTCTCCCCTCTTCTTCTGTATAGCTGTTTATCTTATAATAGGAATATACTTTCATTTTTGTACGGTTTCCTATATTTTTTTGTTCTGCAGCAAATAGATACATCTTCCTCATCTGAAGAAGAGGAAGAAGAAGAAGAAAAGGAGGAGAAAAAGAGGAAAACTACAGCCAATAGTCTACAGCAGGAAGAATCCCCTTCTGCTTTTTCACAGTATGAAGGCTGGCTGGAAGCTGCAAATGAGGCCAAAGTAGTGGGTGAGACGCTCATATCTTCTCATATTCCAACGCTTCTCCATGCGTTGCAAGGCCTCATTGCCTGTAGAAAAAAAGAAATTCCACAATTTCAACAGAAGAAACGCAATTCAGAGAGCTCTTCTTCTTCTACCACATTTTCTAGTTGGTTTCAACCTATAGAATTACAACTTCTTTCTACGGTTGCTGAATTCTCACAGGTTCTGGAGATATGAATTAGAGTTTTTTTTTTGCAGGATGTGTATAAATTCACTTTGAACAGGGGGGGGGGAGGAAGGAGGGGGGAGAAGATGGGAGAAATAGAGGAGGCATATGAGGAGAAATAGAGGAGGCATATGAGGAGAAATAGAGGAGGCATATGAGGAGAAATAGAGGAGGCATATGAGGAGAAATAGCGGAGGCATATGAGGAGAAATAGAGGAGGCATATGAGGAGAAATAGCGGAGGCATATGAGGAGAAATAGAGAAGGAATAGGGAGACATGTGGGGAGAATGGAGGTGTATATGAGAGCAACATAGGCATTGGAGCTATGAAATTTCACCATCAGGAAAACGTTCAAGAGGCGATTCATTAAAAGACAAAATTAAGGCTAGGAAATCAAAGGCATAGAAATATTATTTTTTTTATTAGAATGCCTGTATGAACTATGTGTTTGTAGGATTGGTCAACAGCTGTGAAATTGTTAGCTTTACTAGTGGAATGTCTCCCCTTACAAGATCGTCTTCTCGAGACGGAGCATGAAGGCTTAGGAAATCGTCTTTCTCGTTTATTTTCTTCTATTAGACAAATTTTCATTCCTATTGGAGAACGACTCTCTTCTCTTGTAGTAGAAAAGCATATAGAAGGTTCTCTAAGTGAAATCCTTCAACCTTCTGCTCATACAGACACATGCACTCCAGAGGATGCTCAGTTGCTCTCTGTTGTCCGTTTACTATGGAGCACTCTTATGAAATCATTGCTGGTTTGAAATCTTCAAAATTTATGAGATGAGGAGGGAATTTTAGCATGTGACTGAAAACCTATAAAGAGGGAGAAAACTCAAAGTTTCGATAGGAGAGGATAAGCGTATTTCAGAGATGTAATGTGAATGTGATTTTAAGTTGTGCATACCATTGTATGATATCTATGATGCTTTCTGTTTTCTCTTTATTTTCGATGTTTTTTTTATTTCTCACTTTTTTCCAATCTCTTTTTCTCTTTTGCGTTCTTATTTTTTTCCCTCTCTTCTCTATCTCTTATTCTTTGATTTATCTCTTTGCTTTCTCCTCCTTCCTCCCATACTTTCTCCCCCTCCAATTCTTTCTCCCCCTCCCATACTTTCTCTCCCTCCCATACTTTCTCCCCTCTCCTCCAATTCTTTCTCCTCCTTCCTCCAATTCTTTCTCCCTTCTCCTCCAATTCTTTCTCCTTTCTCCTCCAATTCTTTCTCCCCTCTCCTCCAATTCTTTTTCTTCCTTCCTCCAATACTTTCTCCTCCCCCCCCCTTTCACCATAACATTACACAGTTTTCTTTTCTTTTTTTTTCAGGCGGTACGATCACTCCCTACGCGTGTCATTCTTTCAGAAATAATTTGTTTACTACTTTTGGCTTGTAGTGGAGGTCTCACAGATATTTCAAATCATTTGAAATGTTTGCAATGCAACTCTCTTCTTCTTTTACAGGAGACTTCGCATTTTTCGGATGTGACACCTTCTCAATGGCTAGCCCTACTTTATCCAGCCTCCTCCTCCAACCATTTTTCTAATTTTTTAAGCAAAAATAATGAGAAACAACGAACCCGTTTGGTGTGTTTGGTCATACTTCTGAATGCTTTGAATACATTGAAACGAAGAGTAGCCACAATAGAAATGGATACAGATCTCCAAGCCTCCTCTCTCCTACTCGCTTTTGAACAGCGATGTTTCCTTCCTATAGAACCCTCTATAGCACACGCTGCTGCTGAGGAAAAAATGCTATTTTTGCAACCTCTCATCCATCAATGTTTATATATGTTTTCAATTCCTCAACAAGATATGGCTGTACGTCAGGGATGCTTATCTCTCTTTGATGTATTTTTGGACATGCTGGTATCTGAATGTCCTACTTTACATACAGAGGCGGCGATCTATTTAGAGGGGGAAACTCAAAAAGTAGAGGGGGAAACTCAACAAATAGGCAATTTTACAGCTGCGTTGAAGGGGAAAACATCTACACAGAGTGCCTCCCTTCCTTTTACCGCCACCCTTTGGACACAAAGTACGCTTAAACATTCCAAACAATCTCCCTCTTCATCCCCACCGCTTTTGCTCCTTTTTTTACGTAGTGTGTTACCAAAAACGCAACAACAATTAAAGAGTAATGATGAGACGCTTCGTCGATGTGCTTTGCAAGTTTTTCGTAAATGGATTTATACATTGGGATGTTATCACAAGACGCATTCCCCTCCCTTATCATTCTACTTTGATTCTACCCTCTTCTACTTGGATCTCTATCCTCTTTTATCCGTGGGGGCCGCCGTGTCTCCCGTTGTCTCAGAGACTAGGGAAGGCGATCTTTTTTATGAACTTCTTCATCTTCAAAAACATCGACGTGGGAGGGCTATTCAACGTTTATCTATTGCATGTGAAGAGAAAATTTTATATCCTCGAACTTTAAATAATTTTTGTATTCCTCTGGGTGTTCATGCACTCCTTCAAATTAACAGCAGTAGCCATCAACATGCCTTCCATACAGGCTTAGCGGATCAAGGTGTACGCCTTTTGAAGGCGTGTGCATGTGGAACCTCTTGGTCTACTTGCCTTTCACTTATCTTCTATCTCAGTAAAATGCTCTCTGTCCATCCAGAACGTAAAACCTATCTTATTAAAGGGCTTTGTTCTATATTACATTCTTTGGAAATTCATATTCAACGAGCCCTCATAGAGGGGGATGATAAAAAGGGGGGGGAGGCGGCGGCGGAGGAGGAGGCGGAGGAAGTAGTAATGGGGGAAGATAAAAAGGGGGAGGAGGCGGCGGCGGAGGAGGAGGAAGTAATGGAGGATGATGGCCATGCAAAGAAAGTTACCTCAGATCCTTCTATCAACTTCATCTCTTTAGAAGAGATGAAAATGCAACGAATAGCTATTAAAAGGTAGAAATCTAAATTTTTTTTTCTTAATTGAAAAAATAAGGTGTGAATGTTTTATCTTTTTGGTAAATTTTTTTCTTTATTTTTTAGGATAGAGTAAGCACTCTTTTAAGAATTCTTTTCTTTTTAATTTACTTTTTTTTTTTTTTGCTCAGCACAAAAATTCTACAAATTCAACGTAATATAAAAGTAAGAATTTTACCTCTTCTAAGACGGCTTCTCTTTGAGAAAGATACAAAAGAGAAATCCAATATTTTGAAAAAGCCTATGTCTTCTAGAGGAAAAGAGAGTACCTTAGAAAGAAGAAATTCCTCTTCACAGGGAAATATACGTCCTGAGATTGTTTCGTTGATGCTTCAAATTCTTCGATTTCTCCCAGAAAAAGAATTTAATGAACGATTTCCACAATTTTTGGGAAATTTATTGAATTGTTTAAGGTATAGCCTAACACTGCAGCTATTTGTTAGAAGCTGTAGAAGCGGCATACATTGTTTGAAAGAGGGAGAGAGAGATGGAGGTATTCAAATCTCAAAATAGAGGGATAAAAAGTGCCATTTTGCTTGTAAAGAAGTCAGAGAGGTATGCTTTTGCAAGGGGTATGCCTTAGTTTATACTACCCCAACCTATCCCTTCCTCTTTCTCTATTCTCCTCTCTTCTATTTTCCTCTCTCTCTATTCTCTTTCTCTTCTATTCTCCTCTCTTCTCTCTCTCTATTCTCCTCTCTTCTCTCTCTCTTTCTCTCCCCCTCTACTCCCTATTCTCCTCTCTCTCTCTATTCTCCTCTCTTTTATTCTCCTCTCTTCTCTCTCTTTATCTGCCCCTCTACTCTCTCTTTATCTTCCCTCCTTTCTCTCCTCCCTCTCTCACTCTCTCCCCCCGTTTCTCCCTCCCTCTCTTCTCCCCCTCCCCCTCTCTTTCTTCATATTTTGTGTTATTTTTTTCCATTTTTAAACTTTTCTTTCTCTTTTTCTCTACTTTTATTTAAGTTCACGTGATCGGGAGCATCGTCGAACGGCTCGAAACGCTGTATGTACAGTCAGTACATCTTTGGGTCCACATTTTCTACCCTTTATACTCTCTGAGATGGCTACTCGTCTAACCAAAGGATTTCATATTCCTATTCTTGTTTTTACTGCGCATAAATGTTTTGTAAATCTTTTGAAGCATCCTTCAGAACAGCTGACCTCCTTCTCATCCACCTCCTCCCTTCCCTCCTCTTCAAACCTAGATCCTTGTGCACATTCTCTCTTTGCCATTGTGATCCAAGTAACATATTACGTGTGTGTGTCTGTTTTTTTTTTAAAGTAATATTTTTTTTTTTGTTTCTACAATGTTAAAATTTTTCGTATATATGGAACACATACATTTGAGTATGTCTCATAAATAAAAGTAGGAAAAACTTTCTTTACTGAACTGAGAATTTGAATTTTGAGTGCAAACTGTGTGTTCAGTTGGTCATGTTAAGAAAAAATAAATTAAAAACAAAATATGCATTCTTTACATTTTATAAAAATCAACTCGTTGGATGCATACATTACGCTTGTAGTGAGAGCATTCTTTTCTTTGTGTTTTGGTACACATTCTTCTCTTTTTTTCTTCATGTTTTTCTTGCTACTGTTGCTTTGTTTTTACTTTCTCTTATCCTCTTGTGGTTTGCTATTCTCTCGTATTCTATCTCTTCTTCTCAACATGTCTCTTTCTTTCTTTTTTTATGTTTTCTCTGTTTTTCTTATGGCTTCTCTTTTTTTATTTTTCCTCTGTTTTCTTACTCTTTCCTCCTCTTTATTCTCCTTCCTTCTTTCATTCTGTTTTCCTCATTTCTTTCTTTTCTATATTTGCCTCTTTTTCTTACTCTTTCCTCTCTCCCTCCTCCCGCATCTCTCTCCCTCCGCCTTTTTTCTTAGTTTCATTTTTCTCCTTTTATATATAGTTTCTCTCTTTCTATTCTCATTTTTATATGTTTTGAATAGGAATGGGGTCGCCTCTCTGAAGTAGAACGCCCTGACCAAGAGATTACAGAGGAGACTCCCAAATTGTTTTCAGTGGATGAAGCGAAGTTTCTTCGTGGCCCTGCCATTCTGTATAATCTCTGCCGGAGTTGTTCTTGGGAATGTATTCTCAGTGTGATTCTTAAGCCATTAATAGATTATATTCGTGGAAGACAAATTCCAGGAGAGGCTACTGCAAAACCTGTACCTATACGAGGAAAACGGGCATTGCATCGTCTTCGTGAAGCTTTGGAGAAATGTATGGAAGGTATGGCTATGCATCCATCGATAGAGAGCCAGAGGATAGTAGCATTAGTGGTGACTCTCTTATCTCTATGTCAACGTTTACTTGGAAAACCTGCTTTGATAGTAAAGGGTCAGAAGAAGGCTCTGCCTGCCGGCTCTGTAGAAGCCAAGTGTAGTGAGAAGGGAAAAGAAGAATTTCTTCCCAATACGAGTTACACCCACGATGCAGCTACTTCGCCTCTTCCTTCAAAGCGATTAAGAAGGAATGGCGGTATGTCAAGCCCCTCCTCCCACCTGTCTCTCCCTACTCAGGAGACAGGGGATAGTACAGACACTCCTGCCTCTCCTGTTTCTAAACGTTGCATGGATGAACCATCATCGGACCCCTGTTCGTCTCCTCCACCTCCTTCAATGGAAACAAGTGATGCCTTATTTCAGTTTCTAGAGGCATCTCCGGTATCTGAGCCTACGGTAGCCCCCTTGGTGGCTGCTCCCTCTCAGAAAGAGAGTGATTCTACTGAAAAAACAGAAGAAAAGACATCAAAAACTACACATCTTCCTTCAGATATCCTTAGGGATTCTTTATATACACTCTGCCCTGGAGCTACGACAGGTAGATCTCTCTTTCAAGCCAGAGACACCGTGCAGAAACCGCATGCTGCAGATGTACGCCTCCAAGCAAATTTTATTGGTACAGCAGCTCTACGCTTACTTTTTCGCCTTATGAAACATAGGGGGACGATGATCAAACCCTCTCATCCAGTGGATGTTCCTTCTATAGAGCAGAAAAAAAGGAAAAATTCGGGTTCTCCAGCGTTATGTGAAGACTTATCTATGCAGAAATTAAACAGGGTGTTACTTCCTTTGCTAGTAGATTGTTTTTGCAGGTAAATTTTTTTTAAAAATAATTTGGGATATGTCTATGTACGTACAGGGGGAGAGGTGTACGTACACCCCCTCTTTATGCATCGTTAGAGGGAGAGGTGTACGTATGGCTACAGGAATTATTAGTTGGATTTAATGAGAACCTTTTATTGTATATGTGTAGAATGTTTAAGTGTGTGTGGGTTAAGCGTAGAGGTTTTATTTCTCTTTTTTTTTTTTTTTTTTTTTTATTTTGGCTGTGTTCTATTAGTGATCAAAATGAGCTATTTTGTTGGGCTGCGCGCTGCCTCTTGAAATTTCACAAATATCATTTCAAATTACTGGCAACCTATGGAAAAAGGCTGGTTACTACCATTTTAAAGTACGTTTTGTAATTTTCTTTTGTTATATATGTAGTTTTTAATAAAAAAATTTTAATTCAATTTATGTAGAAAAGTGTTTATTTTTTGGAAAGTATACTTAAAACGTAAATCTTTTTATCTTCTGGGATTTAAAGTAGGATAGAATAGTTTTTTTTATGTATACCTCCTCCCCCACCCCCTCTTTCCCTTTCTCCTCTATCTATCTCCTTCTTTTAACAAGGAAGATATATACACAAATCTCTATACAAAATCCTTGTGTGTATTTTTTAAAAAACACTATTTTTGCTTCTCTCTTTTTTTATTCTTTTCATACTACTTTTATCATCTCTTTAGTAATTTTTTTTAAAAATATATATATTTACGGTTTTTATATCTTTTTTTTTTTAAGAATTTTTGAGACTGTTGGATATAATTCTAAAGATAAAGAAGGCATCCTTGGTATCTGTAGTAAATTGATGGGAGCATTAATACTCAAACAAGGGTCTACAGAATGGTTCTCTTCCCTTATTCAACGCGAGGTTCAAACAACGATGGAAGGTCCACCTTCTTTTATTATTGCTTTTCTAACCCATTTATATCATGCCTTGGATGATGTGCAATTACAGCGTTCGAGTGTACGATTATTTCGAAAAGTTATTCTTCTACGTTATAAGAAACAAACTTTAGAAAGTGTGCAATTGACAGAGTTACTCTACAACTGCATCAAAGAAATCTCAAAATTGATGATTGAACGCGCTTTTGAGGATATGCCACTTGCTAAACAATGTGCTGCAGTCTACATTGAATTTCTTCTTAATTATCCAATGCCTGAGAAGATGCAACGTTTACGTATAACCTTTCTGATTGAGCAATTAAATTATCCACATAAGGAAGGGCGTTTGGCTGCTCTCTATGCTCTCCAGTTGTGTGTGGTACGTGTTTTATTTATAAATTTTTTATAAAAAAGTTTGAATGGTGTGTGTGTTGTGTTTATTTTTACTTTCCATTGTTTCTGTAGTTTAATTTTTGTTTCATAAAAATATGGGGAATTTAGTGTGTGTTGGATGCAATATGTTGCTATTTTTGATTAAAGCATTTAAAATTGTTTTTCTATTGAAGTATACGAGTCTATCTTCTTATCTTGGTATGTCTGTGTGATATTTAAGAACAGACATATATTAGGATCATCTCCTTCCTTGTCTCATACAGGAAAGAGGGAAACGAGAGATGAGAAATACATAGGGGCAAAGAGTGTAGAGGTTCATGTGGGGTAATATAGAGATATTTTTGTATGGGATGATTGCAAAGAGAAAGAGATGTTATGGGAAGATTCTGAGTACTAGTTTTTTATGTTTTATTTTTATTACAGACTCAGTTTCCTGTGGAATTAATACAAGCAAAGTATTCAGCATTTCTCTTTTTGAGCCTCTGTACACATATTTCTAGAGAAAAAGAATCGTCTGTGAGACAGCAATCACTTTCTCTCCTTCAATCTATCCTGAAATGTATCTCTTCTCAACAGTGTTTAAACTTATTGGAACTTAGTGTTAAGTACGAACTCTGGAAATGTTTTTTTTGTTTTGATTATGGGTTATATGATGTAGTTATCCTTTTAGCACCTTAGAGTAACAGAGATGGACATCAGCCTGTGGTGTTGGAATTTTTGGTTATTTCTTAACTCTTTTCTCACTGTGTGCATGACTATAGAGTCTTGCTAACGGGGGATACTCTATTGTTGCGCTATCATGTTTAGTAAAGTTTTCTATCCGTTAAGCTCTCTATTACTAGGTTCTCTTGTGGCGGCGCTTATAAGGATGTGTTCTATTTTTTTGTTTTGCATATATCTCTTGTCTTTGCAAGTGTAACTACTGCAAATCTTTCCTGTGTGTACGATTTTTTTACAGATGCTTAATGAGTGAGAACAATATTCTGCGTTCTGTATTAGCAGAAATACTGGGAATTTTCATTGATACGCATCAAGAGGGAATGGTGCTATCTGTTCAACGTGTTGTTTCTCTCCTGTGTGACTGCTTATTTGATCATCGTGTGACTAAGATAGGTAATAAAGCAGAGGTGAGCACCGCAGAGGAATTGGCTGTCGATGATATCTCAAAACAGTGGCATTTGGCCTATCGTGTGCTCTGTTCGCTTGAAAAAGTTTTCTCATCCTTTTCAATTGCAAGTATTGATGCCTTAATCACCGATAGGAAGCACGCAGAAGATGGTCTAACCCAGCAGAGGAAAGACGAAACGCTGCCTACTGCGAGCGCATGTCCTTTGTGGCAACTCTGGTTCTATATTCTTTCAAGAGGTCTTCATCATCCTCAACCATGGATGAAACTCGCAGCATTGCGATGTATTTCTGCATATTTGAAGAGGAAGCCTTTACATACGTATTCCCACAACGATGCATCTCTGATGACTCTGGAGCTTTCAATTCCTTTGGCTACGCAAAACTCTTCGAGACCAATCCCTCCTTCTGTGTGGATAATGCGCTGCTGTGCTGATATGGTGTCACCACGTATCCAAGCTGCTTCTACAGAGAAAACCTCGATCCTTTGTGGTGCAGCCATGAAACTATTAATCGATGTTTGCCAACTCTGTTATTTTAAGCCATGGTTGGCTACATTGAAACAGAAAAGGGCATTTGTAACGCCTGAAAATATACGATTTCCTCCCCAAGGCGATGAATCTGCAGTGGTCTCTGAAGCTCTTCACATGGAAAGGAACGAGTGTAAAAAAAACACAACTTGCACCCATTTTCCTCAAGAAGACTCTTTGGGTTTACTAGAGGACTCTTCGTTACTCCTTATGAAGGAGGGTACTGACAAAGAAATAGAAGCGAAAGAGCGTGTTCGGATTACTGAAGGATCCATTTCTAATTCTAATTTAAATATTGCACATGGGTGCAATGAAGAAAAAATGGGAAATTATTCTTTGCAACTTCGAATGCATGAATCCTATCTTCCTTGGGTTATCAATAGCATCTCGCTTTATTCGCGAAAGCATTTAGCTAATCTAACTGGAAATTCTATGCGTATGATGGGATGTTTGACCTTCATCAGTGGAGTTTTTATAGCCCTTCCTATTAATAGTTGGAGTCAAAGCGAAAAGTTATTACGCAACATTATGGAAGTTTGCTATCGTTGTGCAACTTTTGGCACTATGTGAGGATATCTTTGTTCATATTCTAGCAAATCTAATGTGAAATTTGTCTAGTTAAATGTACTCTTGTATCCATGATTTTAAGGCAGAAATGACGCCATGGATGCTTTTGCGTTGTCATTTTATATCAATTATTTCTGTGGCATTTTGTTGCTGTAACTTTGCGTAATAAATGTTATTTCTGCGTGTGGTTCTAAAAAATTTTTGACTTGGCAATACATTTCTCAATTTTCGTTATGTTTAGGAGTAAAGAAACGTTTTTATCAGAGAGGAATTACGACATGCGTTCTATTTCTGAGTTTGGCCAATTGAATGCTTCTGGTCGCATTGAGCATTTAAAAGACTATGCTACCGAGATTCTACACACTTTTGAGCGCAAACTCTCAGCTATAGGTGCTTTAGATTGCTTCATACGAATTCTTGGAAAGATTCAGCAGGTACATGAATGGATTTATTTTATGCTCTAAGTGCGGCATTGGCATTATATATATTCGTCGTAAATTGTGGCTTGCGTTATTGCACCCTGCGCATGCATTGACAAAAATTGCGTGTTTTACTCAGTACGTGTTGATTTTTCAAAGCATTTTCATTCTTGTTTACAGTTTGTATCGAAGATACGTAGAAATCGCAAGCTTCGGGAGCATGTGGCTCCTATAGTGGACCAACAAAAGACAGCGCGACTAAAAATCATGTGGAGAACTAAAAAAAGAGTTTCTAGGCGAAAACGTTTTATGCGTAAAAAAATTCAACGAAATACATTGCAGTGATAAACAACCTTCTGAAACACGTTCAGAATTTTTAGTTTATAGTTTCTATAGAGATAAGTTAGTGACTGTTTAATCATTTGAAAATGCAGCTGTAAAAGCGTTTCACGTATATAGGATCACCTCTTAGACTCTTACGCAAGTCAAGCCATTTTAGATAATTGGACCTATGTATAAATTTGTTGTTGTTCGGTTTTCCATTCTATAAAAATCCTTTAGAGATAACATTTCTCACCAGCTGAAACTTTATCCACCTTTAGAACCGGCTTTGAAATTGACATTCTCGCTCTGAATTTCGTAATCATTTCATTTCTATTCAGCATTCGTAGATATTGCAAGTAGACACTTTTTCGCATGTTTACTGAACTATTTCGATAGGAAGGAAAAGGCTAGTTTTCTCTTGGTAAATGTTTAGCAACCCTAAAAACGCTTCAGATCGGCAGGTGAGCCTTTGTTAGGTAGTGTAACATTCGATGATTAAAGAAAAATATAATGAATTTGTCTGTGATTTGCGAAAGTGTTTTTCTGCTGTTATGGAAATATTGTTGCTACAACTTTTTAATTTCTTTTTTTTTGAGAAGAATATATAAATGTGTTATTCTCTCTCGATGCAATATTCTTGTCACTTCTAGGCAAATTTTAAAGCGATGTCTTTGTTTGTGTGCTGTAAATAAAATGCGATGCTGTTGTAGCATTTCTAACATGAGGGAGAAAAATTTAATAAGCTTCTTAAGTCGAAATTATGAAGGATATGCTTTTTCGGAGTTTGATATGGAACAGATAAAAAAAGCAGTTCCGTTGTAAGTGAGCTTACATACTTCTTAACTTATTTGTTATCGGTTAGATTAGGTGTTGAGACCCACGGCTATCGCTGAATCGGTAGCACAAACATGATTTATATTTAATAGATACGGCGAATCACCTCAAATATTAAATAGACCTTTATTTCATGAAACCAGTGGATAATTGGGAAATAAAACAAAGAATTCATTTCTTCCATGATTATATGTCTCGTCAGAAATTAATTACCAAAAATATCAACGCTAAATTAATCATAGCGATCTCAATTTTCTTGAAAAAAGTATTAACTTAGCCAAAAAATATGTTAGAAGGAATTGATGAAAACATTACTAACAAACAAATTTTAAAGTTAAGCTTGATAGAGACAGGTCTGGGGGTAAGTAATCCAATCTTTCTGCAATACTTATATCTTAATTACTAGTATAATAGCAGTAATAGCTATGGCATGCTAAGTGTATAAAATTTACCAGGTTATTAATCATCACCAGTGTCGCCTAGTACTTTCAGACATTGATTTACAAAAATTATAGCGCTACAATAAATTGACTAGTTGCATTTTAAACAAATTAGTTGAATACTAAGGGAAAGCGATTCAAGAATCGGAAAATCTCTTACTGCATTCAATAGCTCGACAAACAAGTGAGGAGATATCCTTAAGTTCAATACCGTTACAGATAAAGTGTAAGGATCCGGGGTGAACACATGAACTTGTTATGCTATGCGTTATTCTTGGATTGAGCCACGTTATCATTAGAAAAAAGTAATACAATGGGTTGCAGTTACTCAAATGCTTGCGTTCAAATAATTGTCCTTTCAAACGAAAGATGATGTGAAAACATTAATCAACCATGTTTGTAACAACTTGAGACATTCGTAGGTGCTATTCATCGCAAGAATGATAATTACAATGTCAAAGTAGTTCTTAGTAAGCCTTTTTCTGAGATTATAACATTTGTAACATTAGCCTATGCTCCCATAAAAGTTACACGAATAACTGTGGAAAATGAGCATCTTTATTTGTAATTAGTAAAAACATCAAAGCATGCTCTTGTTGCATTATCAATGGTTGATTTGATTGAATGGCGTTATCTCTTATAAATGAATTGACTATTTTGCTGATAATCTAATCAATGCGCTTAAAAAGTTGATCAATATGTTCAATATAAGGATGCAATAGTTTTCGTTTATCTAAATATATGATACTGTTTCCTTGCACGCTAATGAGATGCCGTTACTGCTGAAGTTAAATATAGATCTGTCAAAATTTCTAATTTGGTTATCAAGTATATTTTTATATTTTGAGCCTAGCTTTTCGCAGGTACTCAGTATGATCATCTTGCTGTTTCAATATTTAAGTGCGTTGGCATACTTGGAATGCCATTTTGGTTTTTGAAAAGTGTGTTAATCTCTGCATTGTGATGAATTTTGCGAAACAAATTTTACAATTCAATTTGATATAATGAATAGCAAAAGCCGTACTATACAATATCGCTTTTGATTACTTGAATGCTTGTTTTCCACATGAGATCAAAAAATATAATAAGGTCAACTGCTGCATAGAAAGTTTGCTTTTTGCATTTTCAATTAGTTGTATGTCCCTTTAATAATTACATTTTTCCAGGAAACATAATTTGTGTTCATATCAATGGCTTAGTTTCTACTTTTGCAATTAAAATATTGGAAAAACCAGAGACATTTCTGTATTCCTCAATGTACGTATATTTACAGTTTACTTTGGATATTACATTTAGCTGAAATACGTTAGTTCAAATCTTGCAAAATAATAACATGTGAAAGAAAGGAAAAGTAACATCTTTCATGTCTTGCACATTTACCTTCCTTATATAGCTCAATTTTAATATGCTTCTCGTTGGGAAAAAGCTTTCATCTCTATTGCGTGTAGTTGTAATATCCAAAAGTGGGTGCTAATTAATTACGCAGAAATTTGTGCACGAGGAGATGTTTCAAAAACTCATCATTTGCTGTTTAATTGTATTTTTCATTTCAAATTCAACAGAGCATGGTAAGTAATTTTTAGAAAGTATTGGTACTCTAGGGAGAAACTTTAATGTTCCAAGATACAAGTTTATTGTGATTGACATGAAACTTAAAGATTGAATAGTTATTACCAACTTTGTTTCAATTGTATTTAACTAGCAGGCACATTCGATTTTATATAAGAGCTCTAATCAATTTTGCATAAAAAAATTGTCTAAATGTGTTAACAAGTTTTATTTTGCCCGCAGTCTTAAACTGACACGCAATAGAAGACAAAATAGGCCCAAATACAAGTAGTTGCACCTGAAAGTGTCATTTTGTGAAATTAGGGAGCATTTCAAGTAAAGATAAAAGTTGTTCTTCGAATTCATGAAAAAAGTAAATAAGATCTATGCATACAAAATGTCAAAGTTGTCGCTTTTTACCATGGACATCTTTATAAGTATATAAATGTGGAAATATTGGATGACAGAAATTAGCCGTTTTTCACCCTCAATATTTAGGCGGGGGTGGTTTGGAACAAACTTACAAGTGTAATTGAATTTTCGTAAAAAGAATTTCCTTCGAAGCTTTTGAAGAAAAAAATACATTGCAATATTTTCCTGAACCATACATAATACGTGTACTTCACATTTCTAAAATAAAAAGCAATATAAAAACTGAAATATGTGTTGATTTATTATCATTCAAAGCCGTCTAATACGATGGATGCCTTTTCCGCACATAAAAGTTTGCAAATGCATCTTTTCTCAACTCCTTTTATACAACTCTTTCAATTGTAGTCCCAAAACTCAAAAATGGAATTTTTTTGAAATGCTTTTTCAACTTTGTTTCCATTGAATATTTTTTTTTTGGCAAAATTTTTTATATTCAATTGCCTTCTTTTCTAGTTAGTGATTATTTTTTGGTTCAAGCGAGGGGGTTGTGTTAATTGTAAAATCGAAATTTGGTGACCACCCGTGTTTTACGGATCAGATCGTCTCATCATTCTTAACAAGACAATTTGAATGATTTTCCTCTTGTTGGCATTTATGGGGGCAATTGATTTGATTGCATTTCACAAAGGGGCAGAAACATAAATCGTCGAAATAGAAAGAACTCACGTCAAACGATAAGGAAAATAGAAGCTGCAGCAGAGCCAAAAGTAATTTGGAGCTCGATAAAACATATTGCACTTATGCCTCAAGGGCTGCACTTGCCATTTCTCAAAATTTGGCTAAACTTCACATGATTTAACAATCTTCTTTTTCAATAGGCCAATAATGCAAACAGAATTTCAAACTTTACATTCGCAGGTTTTTCACCATGAAATTTAATCGAGTTTATCTGAAATGGAACAAAGTTTCTTTTATTTCGGAAGCGTAATTCCTTTTTGCTGTTTCTTCCAATTTGTGATATTCTTCTGATATTTTTTTAATACCTACTTTAAAAAATGAGCACAATTCATTATATTTCTGAAGAAGCAGCTATTTTTCAATTAACTGCTGCAGCACAACTAAATTTATATTTGCTCCAATTGAATTCTCGTTAGTAGAAAAAGCTCATTTGTTTCCTAATTCAAAAAAAAAATACAGGGTCCATAAATTTATTTGGGTAACGCGTATGGCACATTTATGCACTAGAAATTTACTTTAGAAATGAGAAAGTATCATACTTGCGATGTATGTCCAACATACCCTATACGCAACCAAATATATTACCGCAGTAGTTCGTAACGCATCCAGACAGCAAAAATGGATAGGCTTATAGTCAATAATGAGGTAGCAAGGTTGATAAAGTAGCGCGGCCAGCATCGTTTTTGTATAGCCACGATTTGTTAGGTGATTCTTAGCCTAGTTGACATCGTTCTATTTCGTGTATTCCCAAACAAACGTAAGTTCTATTTCACGTGGAAACACAAACAAATTACTTAGTTTTGCGTTAACTTGAGGGTAGTCTCTTAGCCCCACAGCTTCTAAAACTTGCTCGAAGTTTTTATATCGCCTGTTCAATTAGGACGCGCACCCCACAACCGTTAACGGCAATCTTATCCTCTCTCGAAGAGTGAGTGTGCTCACTCGGGGATAATTTTTTTTCCACCATTTGATTTTTTGACCACGCTAGTGTTGGCATAGAATTGGACTGTAATGCGATCAAGAAGGCTAACTGCATGGTATGTATGCTTTTATGTTTAGTTTTGTTGATGTTTTTGTTTAGTTGATGTTTTTGCCTCTGTATATCATCAAAAGTATACGTTTTTTTATGTGTGTTTTCGTTTAGACTTACGAAAATTGATGCCCTCTATATTTTCTTTATTGGTAATTTAGTTTCCTTGCAAATAGAAGAATGAGGAGCTCGACTTATGTTAAAACAGTCGACGATGGTGTGCGATGCCATCCTGCCTCTCTTATATATGGAGTGGTATCACTCGCATATGTTGGGCTAATGGGCTACTTTGGCTTTCGAGTTTTTTCGAACTTAGAAGAATCGATAACTCGCTTAATCATTCTGGGTATCATAGGTGCCAGCGCAGTTGCTGTTCTCATTTCAATTGCGGGTGTAAATCGAAGTTCGTTTGCTGTTAGCCTCCCTCAATTTGTAGCTGCGGCTTCGCTCGGAGTGGTACGTTTGAATGTGATTGGATTGTGTTTATTGTTATGTGGTTTATTCTAATTCCATTGCATAATGGCACGCAGGCTGTTGCGGATTTCTTAAGTTCAATCATTGCGGGCGTTTCTACGGCCGATAATATTTTGATTTTCATGCTAAATGCATTAAGGAACTATTATCAAAGATTTCTGACACTAGATTTTCTTAATGTATCGACACAAACGCATGCGTTTTATGGCTTAACCATAAATAGTTTGCTGCTAATACTTTTGACGCTACTACAAGGGATGTTCAATGATGGCAGGTAAATACAAATGCTTATGACCTACTTTATTTTACTTTATTAAATCGATTTTTCGATTAAATGTTTTGACAGGAACGCGTTGAATAAAATATTATATATCGTGTATACGATTGTGCATATTTTAACTGCTGCTCTTTTTATTGGTGGGTCTTTACCGTGGTTACTATCATGGCCATGGCTTCAACTGGAATTGAACGCTCTTTTACTGTAAGTTAAAGTTCTTTTTTAATGCTTAAATGTTTTTTCATAAGCAATTTATCGCATTTCTGTACGTGTTTGTTTGCAGCATACAGTCTCGTGGAATTATTGCCATTGTTGTAACAGTTTTACTCATTCAACCTTTGAGATCTTCCAGTTTAACTTCATTTTTATTTACGCTTTCTTTTATGATAACTGTACGTTTTCATAAGTTATATGTTACAATGTAATTCAAAATAGATGGGATCATAACAATTATGTTTACCTTCAGGTAGCAACTACTCTCCTTGCGTATTTGGCTTCTTCTGGGATATTTTATCTTTTTTTTTCTGGTTTGTTACATTTAGATTTACAGATGGTCTTTATTTGTGTATCAATTTGTTAAATACTGTTAATGCTTTCTTAAATTTTGCAGTGGATGATAGAAATTCTAAAGCGTTGGATGCTGCGTTTAACTTAGATATTCTCTTATCCGGCCTTCTGCTAATCCTTCTATTTTTCTCATATTGTCGAGTTGGTGCTGTTAAACGTGTGCGGTATCACGATAGCCATGTCTAAGTTTTTGGGTTCATAGCTTTTTTTTTGTTTCCTAAGAAATATGCTGCTGCTCCTTATGTAAAGTAGCTACTTTGGTGCTCAAATGTAATGTTGCTTAAGTTTCTCGTAAAAAAATGAATTTTTTTATTTCTGCCGGCAAAAGCCGCTAAAGTTTTACACTCTGATTCTAGGGAGCGCTTGTTATTACAAAATGTTTTTATATAGGGTACCATTAACTTCGGAATAATTGCTCCTTGTACCTTTTTCTTTTCCATTGCTTCAATTATTTCATCGAAATTCATATATGCCTTCGTATTTGCCTGATTATTACAACAGCGCAAGTACATTTGAAATGAACTTGCGATTGCAAGCTGGGCTTCCAGTGTGTGTAACTTACTTGTGGGTATAATTGCAAAACTTCATTTTCGCTTCTCTGTTCTAGAATTGCTAGAGTTATTGTTGAATCGTTCCAACTAGAGGGTATAGATCTCAGGTAAAAATTTGGCATGAGGGTGGACTCACCGGTTAGTAAAACAGGGCATGTTTTGTTAAGAAAGTTAGAATGTAGTTCAGAGGGAACGCCTGCGTAAAAGTCATTGTTGAATGTAAACAATGATTCTGTAATACATGCTTCGTCACAAGGAACTTTAAGACTTGACCACATGATGTTTTTTGGTTGGTTATATCGTGCGTAAAACCATGGCCAGATGATCAGTCGTATGAAGTTTATAAGAAAGCCTTTAGGTTCTATGGTGGTACCATTATGTTCTAAGTAAATCAGTGGGTAAGCATTAAACTCCGAAGAGAAAGTTAATCGCTGATTCTTTATCAGAGAATAAAGGAGACTTCCTTTAAAATGTGAAATTGGAATGGAGTAGTTAAGTTTAAGAAGATCACTTGACGCATCAATGGATGAAATAGAGCATAGATCTGGCGATGGAATTAAGTCAAACGGTATATCGGAAGGATCGGGTAGTAAGTCTTTCCAAAGTAGCTTCCAAGTAGAAATTCGTTCATTTTCAGATAAATTATAGAAGTTTTCATATATTGCAAGATTCAGTAGTAGTGTCAATTGCGGATCACCCTCATTAGGAGTTGGAGGCAAGAAAAGTGAGTCTCCTGAAGTTTCTATGTATGGCTGCTGATAATTTTTAGTTGTTATTCCTGTCTGTTTATATGTATCAATGCTTGTATGTAATCTGTTGGTAGAGAGCATTCCATGAGATTGTTGCTCTGGGTTGGTAAATGCAACTATAAAAATTGTGCTGAATGTAAGAACTAGTACGGCGAAAGAAATTGAGAATACAGCAGAGACATGATCTTTTGATCGGTGCATTTTCTTGAAAATTTTTTACCGTAAGGTTTTTGCTGGATTTTACACTAAAAAGCTTGGCAAATTGAGAGAAGTTGTAAAAATCTCGCTTCTTGTTTCCAGCTTACTTGTAAGAATCTTTCTTGTTAACCAAATTCGTATGATTGAAAATATTCATCGCAGTGCGCTCTAAAACGGCGATTCACAATTCTTACTCCAACTAAAAATTTCCGGCCAGTTCTCGTACTCCAGTTCGTTTTTTGTGAAATGGCGTACGCTTCTTTTACGATAGCTAGCTAGTGTCATGCCAAACGCATTCGAGCAAATTGATTAAGTGCCCGTCAACTTAACTGGAGTAACGGATAGCGAAACTTGGTAGGCCACAAAAAGTTATCATAGTCATAATAAATCAAAAACGTTCAATTCGCACACACTTAAATGAGCTAGTAGCAGTAAAGCATATTTACAGCTTGAATAGTTGGTCACATGAAAGGATTACACCCACAGTTTAATACACCCTTTTCGATTTAAAAAGTGCTTGTCCTAATATTTAAAGGTTACATAAGCTGCGATTTAATCATTTACGATAATCCTACCGCATTGGGAAAATTAGGATTCACCGTTTACGAGAGTGGATCCTTTTCCAATATTGAATTTTTTTAGAGTGAGACAACGTTATAAATAGAGGAAAATTCCAAGTTATATCATAATTATAAAATTTCAAGTACTCAACTTGCGAGCAGCGGTCGAGAGACCGTACCACCAGAACTGGTTCATCTGTCAGCCGATGGAATGATTGTGGCCGAAATATACGACAATTAAGGTAATCTTCAGGAAAAATATGAACGCAATCTCCAAATGCATTCTTTCCATTATGAGAAGGTAAAATCGTTGTTCTCTCTTTGGCATTCTTGGGGGTTTCATCTACGCAACTGCTTAATGAATTTTCAAAAAGGCTGTCTTCTGCGTTAGTTAAAGTTGTAATGTGATTAAGATGTGAGCGGTGCTTATACGCCTCCAAATCTGACAGTAGAGGAACTCTTTTAGATTTTCCGTTTTGGACTACTTTCTCTCGTAAATTATGGACAGAAGATACGGTATCCCCACTACGGAAAGTAAAAATAATATCTGACTTATCTTTTTCTCCATTTAAACGAGATACGACGCTAGAGTCAAATTTTATCATCGGTGAGTCTATAGTGTACCCATTAGGGTGCAACTTTGTTGTCTTATTAAATTTCTTGCAGATTTTGTCTTCCAATATTTCCCAAAAACAAATGTATCCATCTTCAGAAATACTTGCAAAACTATACGAAACTAGCGAATTTTGGTTTTCCTTTTTATCAAACGACACGCACAAGGGTGAAGCAAGTTCACAAAGACTACTTTTGCAACCTGATGTATCCTGCAATACAAAGAGTGTTGCACAAAATTGTGATGGAGCAGTAATCTGAGTACATTCAAAACTTCCCACATTTTATTGAAAAAAAGGGTCTAAGCGCACTACGAATGAAGGCAATTCAGTCATCAGCAACAACATCAAACATATACGCTTTATACCTCCGTAGAATAATTATCACCAAAACCTCGACGTTCAGGTTCTTCATTCTTCTGTTTTGATGAATCATGGGCGGATCCATAAGCCGAAAAAACTCCTTCAGCAGGAGTTGTACTTTCCTCAGGTGAAAAATAAGCAGTTTTATCCAAAACATATGGAGATTTTGGTGAAATTCCTGCATACATAGTGGTAACAATTACATCGGAATCTTGAAAAATCACTGTTATTCACGGTTTAATTTAGATATGAATAAAATGGAATTATCCTAGTTGCTGCCATTTCTTGAATTACTTAAAAACCAAATTCACGAAACAAATACAGCCTTTGAACGCTTCCATTCTTAGCATTAAGGAAATGTAATTTCAAGCTGCAACCTTGACGAGGCAGTTCATTCTTCTTTAAATAATTCATCACAAATAATCCACGAATCCAAGTGCGATGCCCTTCACAACGACCAACAAGGCGGCATTCTTCAATATTAATAACAGAAACACAATCATCCTGCCCACCTACAAAACAGCAAAAATGTAGTAGAGTATTAAAATAAGAGATAAGAAAAGAACAAAAATATAGGTTTTTACCAACCAACAAGTAATATTCTTGAATCATGAGTCCAAGCACAACATAAAGGAGGGCCAAAAAAAGTGTGAATGACGCAATGAATATTCGCTTCAGGATAGGTAAAAATCTTGACATAACCTCCCGACAATAGTAAAGCCACATAGCGATTGTTAGGAGAAAAATGAATATCCATTAATGTAGGAAAAAGAGAACGTTTCACCTATATTAAAAAACAGCAACAAAAACAAATCACGTACATTATAGGCTTAAAAGGCGAAAATACTATTTTACGCAATGCAGCATTGCAACGAATACCCCCAATGCATGCAGAAAGGTCAAGCGTATGTTTATTGACGCATACATTGGCTATAATTAAAAATTACTTTACCTGAGGAATGGGAGATATAAACCATTTTCCAATAGGATTTTTGTCGGGTATTATTCTTATTTCGCGCTTAATCTTACTTCGTGTTTCTCCTATAGTATTACTTAAGGCTTCCTGACGCACTTGTGTATTACAGCAATCCCCCTGGTTTCTTTCTGTATTTTTGGAGGCATTTCCACTATTATTCTCGCCATTTCCTACAAAATATAAGGAATGTAGGCCTAAATATTTCTTTAAAGATAATATTAGAATTGGATGCGCAGCATGCACAACCATTAAGCGGAAAGCAATAACGCCCTATCGCTTACAATTTGAATTTCAATACCTGAAATTTCAACACAGTCGGATGTGTGTTTAACATGTTCATCGTGTAGGGGAAATAATTCGCCATTTTGAGTAGAGCTGTACTCTTGACATTGTTTTGTCAAAAGGTGACCCGTTGTGGAGACTTCATTATTTTCAACAAGAAAATCTTCACAATTCCTTTCAGAAAGAGAAGCAATTGTTGAGGAATCTATCATTTCCATGGTGGGTTCCATACGACAATTATTTGTACGAGCAAATTTGTTGACAGGTCCTTTTTGCTGCGGTACCACCTGCAAAGCAAAGTCTTGTTCATTCTTATTACAATCAAAGGATTCAACGTCACATTCCAACGCAGGACCACAGCCTTTATCAAACTCAAGTAGGATACCATCCGCTCTACCAACAAAAAACAAATTCTTCTTCAAAGAAAAGCGCAAAACTGATACTGCATGCTCGGATAAATCGTGAATCACAGTGGGAGTTTCAATTTCATTCGATTTTCCAAGTAGTAATTCTTTATTCGTATCACGATCAATCAGCAATCGGCATACAGGAACTTCACAAGGTAACGCAGAAAAACTGGAGAAAACAATTTCCGCAGGACACAACACATTTCTGATATAAACACCATTTGGAATGCTAGCATCCTGTTCAACCTTTGCAACTCCCTTATCACTTGTAGATACGTCCTCTGAACACGCCTTGGTTCCTGCATAAAAATAGCGCATAAGAAGACGAACAGTGGATGAAATTGTTTGCCTAGGCTGTGTTAATCCAGAAGGGAGGACAGAAAGTGCTATTTTGTTCCCCGTGTCTTGTTCAGAGAGAGAATTTGAATTAACGGTCGTCACTTTATTTGAATCTGTCTTAACCAGTAACATTGCATCACTGCTAAGAAATTTTATAATTCGCCAGGTTGTTAGTTGTTTCGTAGTCAAATTGCTCCGCCACTTATTTCTACCATATGGCTCACTTATTTCCATTCTTCGCTTCGTAATAAGCTGCTTAACATTTTCATTTTCCTTTGCAATGGAAACATTGGGCGGCGCAGGGTCAATTCCATTTCTGGATGCGTCTAATTCTGCACAAGCAGAAGAGAAGGATTTGTTTCTAGTCAGATTGTTTTCAAAACTAACTTCTTCTAATCCGTATACAGATCCATCGACACATCCAACGAGTAGTTCCAACCCTCCTGACTTGCGAGAAAAATTATCTTTTCGTAATTCTAATGCAGTGACTTGCACGTTGAAACAACATTCCAGGACAGCTTCTTGGCATTTTTCTGATTCTGAAAAACAGATTAAGGATACAATTCCATTTGAATTGCCAAGGGTTGTCGCAATCCATATTTTCCCATCTTTTGAGGTACATGTGTCGATAAGCGGTCTTGATGATAAAAAATAATTTCGAGGATCTTGTAACAGCGACATCTGGTGCATCGCCTCAAAACTGTAGGAAGAATCAACTTCATCTTCGTCATTGCTATCGCTAGAAACCGAGATAGTTTTGCTATTAGTCAAATCCATATCTTTGGGATCATCCGGGTTCGAATCATAAAACTCAGGTGAAGCACCTCTACATAATCCCAAATTTAATGTACAAGTTGCCATTGAAAAAAAAATACAAATTTGCAACCGTTGCAGAAGATTAACGCATCTATGATAACTATTGTAGACATACACATGAATGGCTACACAGTACCTACATTTCAGAGGCCATTGCTCCTCAATGTGTTCATATGTCTAATAAAAAAACTCGAAAAGGCCCCAATATGAGACTAATTTAATCGCTACAATACATTAAATAAAAGGCACATTGACACAAGTATCTATTCTACAAAAGGGCATCATTTTATTATTCGCACATTCCTTTGTCCTAAAATACTTATTCCTTGTATTCTGAGTGACATTGGGTCAATAGGTAGGGTTGCAAGCAAACGGAGTTGTCTATAATATCGTTCTACAAACGAGAGCATGAACTTATACATTAAAAATGAAATGCCAATGTGGCCTTAAAGTGAAAATAACCAATTTTTCTAAAAATTAAATGAATATTGAAAATAACTTGAAAAAGCAACGAGTACTATGAAAATAACCAGCTTTGCTTGATGCCTTTCTACGATGGCTAAGGGTTACGCAAAGCAAGAGAATGACATTCACGTATAAACGTCAAATGAGTAGAATCCGAATAATGAAAATCATTTACATCAAAATAACAGCAGAGGTTTAAGTACACAACACATCCGGTATTATATGTCTGATCCTTCTGATATATTCAATCGTCGCAGCTTGAGCAAACGTTGTGGGGCAAAACTTTTCAAGTAAATTTATCAAGAGCGCATTGTCATTATTATCATAAAAAAAGCGCAAACAAACATATGAAGCAGTACATTCAATGAAGCCACCCTCCTAGAATTTTATAAAGAAGATATTTGATTGCATGAGAACACCACGCCACGGGCAACAGACAATGGAGAAGTTATTGTTCTAAAGAGATGTTTGCGTTTACTCCCTTTTTAAATACAACAAAAGCCAGTAAAAAAATGACCAAACAAACCATAACTCACTTGGAGGAGCGCAAAATGTCTTAATGTTACCTCTCAGTTCACACTTTGGCATGCCACTGAGAATTATCAACAGTAATTACCTTTGCATTTTTTTTCAGAGAAAACGCAGCTGCACCCGTGAAATTTGAATTCCAAATACTTCTCTACAAAAAAGAATTTTGTTTCCTTCGTTCAAATTTTTGCTGTTTAAGAAAAAAAAACAAGATCAAGACTGTAGCACCTGATGCTATGACGCCTGTCTGTAGAAATAGTTGGTAACAAGCCCTCGTTCTCAGACGTCAAGAGACTTCAGCTGTAGGCCAATTCATCGGTGCACTTATTTTCAAACAGAAAAGAGGCTCCATTTAATATACGTTTCAGCACTTAGAAAAACTTCTCCCGCAAATTTCCTTGCAGAAATTGACCTCGTGTAAACTCTAAATATTAAACATTAAATTTAGTCATGCCGAAGCGCAACTTTAATAGCCCACTTTGTACCATGCGGTCTGTCTTAAAATTCGTGTGTGATGCGTTTATCATCGTTATAGTGCATCAAAATATCCCTTTATTGCAATTTATCCACAATGCGATTATTAATCGATTTTTCTTATACTTCTTAAAAAACAATTCAAACCAAGCCAAGTTCAAGCCAATTGATCTCTTCTACTTACCTCCTCTTTAGTGTTCTTATTGTTACTAAGATAAACTTTTTTATTTACCATTCATCATCTTAATATTTTTGTCGTTTAATTAAATCAAAAGACAGTAACGGGTGGTGAAAGATTCTTAAATTTTAGATGTTTGTTTTTCTTTTTCGCTGCGTTGTGTGAACAGATTTTGTATCAACCCCTGTAGAGCGAAGCTAAGCCATGCATACAACGGTATTTTTTGTTTCTTAGAAAGAATAAAAATCGCTCAGAAACTTAGTTATAATTTTTAATTTCTTAAAAGGGTGGTACTTGATTAGTTATCTATGGCATTTGGGATATCTCAAGAATCCAGAGAAGGGCATTAAATCTTTTTTTTGACAAAGTGCATGATGCAATGGCTTAAACGGATGATCTGTCAAAATACAACCATTACATGTACTTTCGTTTCTTTTTCTCATTTGGGAAAACTTTGAGCCACAAATAATTATTCAATTGAAAGTAAAAATGATTTCCTTGCTGAAGATATTTTCAGCTTAAAGACAAAATTTATCCTTTTTTCATTGAATTGTTTGCAAAAATATTAATCTAAAGGAGAGGAAGTCGAATTGTGCAGAAATTAAAGAAGTAAGAAAGCTAATGATTGTAGAAAATACTGCTGCTAACATGGATGCAAAGTAATATAATTTTCAAAAATTATTTCGGGATGCATGACATCTTCGTCTTATGCCTATCGTTCTAATAGAAATTAATTGAGTATCTTAATCATGATATATTTCTTCAATCAGGGCACCACAATCAATTGAAGTAACCTCCATTTTATAAACCTACCACAACAAAATCTCATTCCTCCATCCACCATTAGATTTTACGTTTAGATCAAGCTGCATTTATAATGTATCACTCTATAGTCCGCATTTAGTACTTGCCATTTCCTTTTTTTATTGCTACAACTTGGTCTTTGCATTTACCCTTACGTTACTGTTGTCTTGTATGCGTTTTCGCACTGCACAAAAGAATATACAGCGATGACGATTGAGTCATTGCATCAGCTACCGTGTTATTGAATAAATGTTTTATGCGTTAGAAAACGAGAAGTATTATACCAATTATTTTTCCATTTGACAAGTATTTTTTGCTTAACCAAGAATGCCATATTTTCAAATAATAAATTCCAGTGTGCAAAAATGTGGCTGTAGTGTTTTTTCGAAACAAAAACTTCACATGTATATTGTCAAAGTTTGTGACATATTGCACTGAGCTATGCCTATTTTCTCAAAAATAACATGAAGCCAAAGTGTTTATTTTTTCTGCATGTTACGTCTTTAGAATATTTAAACGGCTTGGTGATTTGGATATTTGAAACAAAATATGTGTGAACGAAAATTGTATTGTCTACTTGCGCTGCATGAAAGGATAGTAGTTATTTTTCATAGCCAGACAAATAAGCAGAAGTATTTTTAACAAGAATAAGTCTCGATTTTTATGTTCTAAATGCTCGATACAAAATAATGCACCAAAAACTTTAAAGTTTTGAATTGCAAGATGTTCATTCAATGTTTCTGTGAAAGAAACAAATTAGATTTTGTGATATGACATAGAAGAAATTATCGATACAAAAATTCCAAAACGCACTCTTTATAGCCTTTTTTCAATTAAAACTATTTTTTAATAGTTTGAATTTGTTTCCTCTGTACCAATATATTAACCCTTTCAAATTTTAAGTAATATCGAATAAATAATAAATTAAATATGGAACTCAATTCTTTTAGCAACTTTAAACACAGAAGCTGCGCTTCTATACTACAAAAGGTTTTGATGTTGTAAACAATAACTTGTGGCATAAATATCTTTGTGTTGCACCTTTATAAAAAAAGCTTAGTGCTATCTGTCTTCCGCTTTTTGCAAGAGCGGTGATTTCATGACTATTATATCATATCAAATATTGGTTGGATGAAACGTAATTCTTTTTTAATGCTCCAATTATTGATATTTTGCATGACAGAAAAGATAGTAAGCTATAAAAATTTAACACATTCATGAAATAAATTTATGATATAAAAAACAAGTAAAAAACTGTCAATTGGCCGTGCATTTTGTACGCAAGAAGCCAAATGTTTTTGAAGGCTCTAATTTCTTCCTTCCTCTGGACACTTAGCTACAGTTAAAGCATCAATCTCAATGATTGTAAACCAAATTAAAGCAAGAAGCAGCCAAAAAAATATATTTCAAACTTGTAAACGCAACAACTCAGTTTTCTGTATTAATCGGCCCTGCAATACAATGCAATAGGAGAACTCAGGGTAATTTGGGATATATCCGGAAGTTACCGCAGATCCAGAAACCCTATTGCTCAAAAGCAAACTTAAATTAGCAAACCTCAAATAAGTAAATTTATCAATAGTTAGGGCTCAAAGTAATTTAAGAGAAAGTAAAAGAACTCTACAATTTGTGATGAGCTCCAACAACTCCCCTTACTCGTGAAAATCAAACGAATTCACTAAACAGAAGAAACTGGACGTTTTACACACAAAATAACTATAAAAAATTTAAAAGCAAAACTTGTATTCCAAATATCTATTCGTAGATAAAAAAGAATAAAAAAATTAATGTATAAATTGTCAGTGAAAATAGCAATAATCATTCAAAAAAAAATTATGTGTCCGAATAATAATTAGAGTCATCGTACAGGTAAGTAACAAAGTTGTATCTTTCTAATCGACTGTTGATGTTAACTTCTGTTGACATTTTCCGTCCGTGATTGATATCGCAATCCATACATGCTTGTATGTCTGCTTTGCTTTCCCCAATACGTTATTTGTGCCTAAAATTATCCCCACATCAACTTCAATATGTAGATATTATTTTTACAGAAAGAAATAACAAATTCAGTAAATGCTATAAGAGGATTTCATTAAGAGGGCAAAGAGAAAATGTGTTGAATATGGCAAGTGTTTTGTATTTGAATGTGTATGGACATATTTCTGTAAAGCAAATGGTATTACTTGTCTTAGATAAAAAAGCATCATCTATTTCACACATTCAAAACACAAGAAGTATGCAAAAGTTTAAGTTTTACCAATATTAACAATTGCGTCGTCATTGCTCATTACGTGGTACTTGCATTTTCTAATTGAAATGACTTACATTTTCGATCTTTTAGAAAACCTATTGCTAACTTGTAAGAGTTAAACTGATTAAATTGTGCTCAGTTGACCTTAACATATATGAATGAGTGATAGTAAAGCAGCTGTGTAATTCATTCGTTGCGAAGTATGTTTTACGGTGACTGCAATATGAATTGAGCTATATTGATACATAGAATGAGTTTTTGAGTCTTATTTTAGACATGTAAAACCAGTAATGAATGTTTGCCATTAAAATTCGAATAAGTACGTTACATATACTAACTACGCTTGTTCATTCAGTTGCTTCAGAGCATTTTTGTCTTACGGTTGCCATACTATTCGTTCTACCAGAAGCTATAAGGTAAAACAATTTGAATAAACGTATATGTCAAACGTTTCCATTTGCTTGATTAGTTTGAGACTCTCTTTACTCAATATGATTACAAAATATTCGCGATAGCCAAATTCTTATTGTTTTTCAGCTTATTATTTCTACAAGTAATGTCGTAACTAGTACCCGTACAAGCGTGAATCTTAAGTATATCTTACTCAATAATATGCACAGCATAGACAGATTCACAACATTCGTTGGTGATCTCACATATATTCGAGAGTAGCACTAGTCACAAGTGGCCAAATGTGTGTGTGCGCCTCATGGCACATTGAAGATGTCGTCAATAAATAGTTGTCCTTTTCTACAAGGTAAAGTTAATATGGAATCATACCAGACACATAGATTTGGTAAATCGCTGAAGAAATGATAAGAACTTTTCTCTTATTAAACTTTCCCACTCACTTTGAAAATTCACAAGCTAAATTCATGTTATGGAAGATGCTACTGTGAAGCGCTAGCTGCTGAAAATGAGCCCAAGAGAATTCACCTTTGGCAACTGTATGAGAAACTCGACAATAAATTTCACCCATAAGTCATCAACAAGAAAAAAATATAGAGAACATCCATATTCTGCGTTGCATTTCTTTCTACGTTCATGACTAAATTTTTAGCGTATATCGCAAAAGTTTTCTGGCCTTCCGTTTGTCGTCATCTCGCAGAAAGGGAGCTCACGCATGTAGTGGAAGCAATGATTTGGAATCCACAGATACAAGGCAAAATAGGAAGATATATGTTTTGAGACATGCCATATGAATTCTCGAAATGAGTCTATAATATTAATTATTTGGTTTTGCTTATGTTTTGAATATTGCATTCAATTACTTTCCAAATCTCCCTTTTGAGTTATGCCAGCTGCTAAAAGCTCAGCGACGGTACTTATTGTACTCTCTTCAGTATCTACGGTGGAAAGTTGTTTTGATGTCAGTGATTCCACTATTTCTTCTGCCTTTGCAGATATCCAACTTGAACCTTCTATGTTTTCTCTTCAAAAAATACACCAAATTCTTCAATCCTACAACCTTAACTATGAAATAGCCACAATAACAGGAGAAGCCCCCTTCGCTTCCGGAGTGGATACTACACATTTCACACCTGCCGAGTTTCGCTCAACTACATTGGTAGGAAATGTACCACTTCATGAATCAAATAATCAAGATAGTTCTGCCACTACGAAACTCTCGTATGTATTAAAAAATCCAATTACGCTATTAAATGCGCGTACAAAAGAATATGGTGCCTTGCTCATACCCCACCATTTTGGTGCATCCTTAGACCTTTTCTACAGTGAACTGTGTGGAGCTTTGTTACAGGATTTTGTTATGGCAAAGAAACCTGTTTGTGCCATTGGCTATGGAACTTGGGCTCTCTGCTCCCCAGCAACTCCAGCTGTAGCACAAAAAGACCAGTCACGTTCGCATAATACTGATCCTGATTATTCATGGTGCCTTAACAATCATTTGCTTACCGGTGTTTCTTTAAACGATGAATATCGTCATCCCTACTTCGGGAAGCTGCCAACAGTTTTACAAGATTATATCGAGAGTAACGGTGGAACCTTTGTCGAGTTTACTCCAGATAACGCTTCTGTACTAGTTGATAGGAATATTATAACAGGTCCTAGCGAAGCATCAACGGCTTTGTGTGTCCATAATATGTGCTGGTTATACTCTAAACAAGCTTAATCGATATCTAAAAGCATTAAGCATAGATCCTATCTTCCAATTTCCTGTCTTTCATTTAATATGCAAAGGTACCAAATGAATTCTTAATTCGTGTAGATATTTCTCATTAGATGAAATTAGAGTTGCCAGAGTCATACGTCCAATGCATAGTTTCTATATCTATCACATTCCTTTGCCTCTTTATATGGCAAGGTCTAGACTTGCTTCCAATTATAGGAGGCTAACTTATCTTATTTCGTAACATGAAACGCTTTACAGCAATTTTTGCGCGGGGATATATCTTTTTGCGAGAATAACAGTTAACCCAACAGCAAAGAATAAATTCTAATTTTCAAGAATTATGCCTTCTGAAATCAGAATGTCCGGTTAAAATGCAGGAACATTTTTTTTGTCTTTTCATTCTCATTTAAATAATCTAAACGGAATAAAAGTTTAATATTTTATACTCATTAGACTGAAATGTAATCATTTTTACAGTTTTAAAAAAGGGAATTTTTTTCGTATTCTGATCATTTTCAGCCAGTACCGTAACTAAGTTTTTTGCACGGAGCTCCTTTGTGTTTCGTGAAGCAATATAAACTACCATATCTTATATAATTAAAGAAGTTTTGACAAGAAACGATCTACGGAATTTCTCAAGGAATGAAAGAAAGGATGTTTGGAATTTAAGTTTTAGTTATGACATAGACAAGGGTTCAATCTAAAGAATGTGAAGGTATTTGGACGAAAATCTTCACATTTTCAAACAAAAAGAAAATAAAAAAGCAATTAAAGATTTTGAGTCAGAAGTGTAGCCATGAACTCAAAACAAACGATATCCAGTCAATATTTAAACACCTCTATATTTGGTCAGCATCAAAAAAAGAAAAGAAAATGAAATTCACTTCAATTTTGATCCTCATCTTATATTAGCCAGCAAACTTCAATTTTGAACCCAAAAATTTCTTTTTGATGTGTGCCTATGTAATAAACGAAATAGCTACCATCCCTTCCTTTTCAATAATGATGGAAAGTGATTCAGAGATGATAATTTTTTAATATCACATGGTACTACCCTAAGTTTTCAAAAGATTAGTTAGTTTCAAAAGAATTAGCCGGATTTCCTTATTTTATGTAAATAAAAATGCATGCTGTGATTTTGAAGTACAAATGTAGCCTATTTGTACTAGTTCCCTATCGTATTTCATTTGCAACAAAATAAACTATTTCTTTTTCAACTAAAATTTAAGTTTTGCATACATGAGTAATCAAAACTAGAAAAATCATAGCCTGTTGCCCTTCTGCAGACAAGAGGAGTCACTTTAGTTATAGGCGGCAACACCATTTTTATTCTTCCAATCCAAAACCTGTAACATCTAGTTGAATAGCCAAGAGTAAATATTTCCGTAGCTCGTCAGAAGTTCTATATTTGGGTAAATCTAGCCTGATAGATAAAATATTCAAATAAAATATTTACCCTACTATACACTTCAACACAAATAAAAATATTGAAAACCCTTTTAACCCACGCAACAATTTTTTTCAATCGAAGAATTAAAAGAAAACCTCCATAAATGTTGAAAGAAATGCTTTTTGACTTTTATAATAAAAAGAAACTTTGTTTAACTTTCCATAGAATTTAAGTTCTACATACTCTATGTAATCATGTATGGCATTCTTCTCAAGTACTCCAAAAAATATTATAGTTTTGTAAATAAAACTTTTTTGATATCATACCAGAATAAGCAAAAATGGTACACCATGACAACATATTTCTATATACTTTTTTCTCTATTAAACTACAACGCAAATGCATCCCTATTATCTTGCTGTCTCAAATTCGATTCTCGCTAAACTTTTCCCACTCTTCCACTCTATGTCAGTCCTTAATAGATTTTATTCATTCCTTCCTATCAATTTCCTCTCTCCAACAATACCCCTTACTCTTACACCTCTTTCCTTCCTCCATATTCCTCCTCGTCTTTTTCTTTTCTCTATATTCCTCCTCTTTCCTCTCTTCTCCCTCTCTCTCTTCTCCTTTCTCTCTTCTCCCTCTCTCCCTCCCCCCTCTCTCTTCTCCCACTCTCTCTTCTCCCTCTCTCTCTTCTCTCTCAGTTTATTTTTAATTTCTTTCATTTTTCATTTTTTTTTATTTTTTATTTTGCAAACAAACCTGTTGAAACATGTGTGTGCTTTTGGAAATGGACATACTTCAGACCATTCAGAGGATCTCAAAGTAAACAAACTGTGGTGACCTCTATTAGATTCTAAAGCTATAAAACCTTCTGCGGGTACACGACTACTACCTAGTATGAAAATAGAGTATAAGAAAAGAAAAAACTACTTCAAAAACTTAAAAGTTTATATAATTTTTTTTAAAAGTATGAGAAATTCAAATTTTTACAAGTAAAAAAATCAATTCAAATAAAAATATTTTTTGTACTAACATTTCATACAAAATTATTATAAAAAAAATTATCACCTGTAGAAAATTGTAAAAGACGTGCACGCTCTTCATCAGTAAATCTTTCAAAGAAATTAAAAAAATAAAAGGAAAAAATTGAAAAAAAATTTCTCTTTAAGAAAATACATACAATTTCATAAAAAAGGTTTAACGTAATACAGTAGAGTAAAACTATTTCTCAATAAAAACAAAATTATATACAAAAGAATTTATACTCCTTTGGAACTTATATTTTTAAAGAAATAAAAAAAATCCAGTTTTAAATAAAATTTTAATCGTGTTTTTAAAATTTTTGTACTTTTATTGTATATATTTATAAAAAAAGTTTATTTTTGTTTTTAAATATTTTTTGAAAATTTTTAATTAATTTTCATCTTTTTCTTTCTATTTCAATTATATATAAAAGATGTAGTTTTTACTTTCGAATTAAACTCCAAAACCATTGGACAACAAAATGATGACTATCAAAATCGCCTTCATATAAAGTGTGCTCTATCCAATCTTCTATAAAAATTAAAAAAAAAAATATTAATAGTTAAGAAAGGTTAAAACTTTTATTTATAAAATAAAATTTACATTTAACCAAAAACTAAATTATTTTTAAAAAAAAAAATTCAAATTCATATCCATAAAAATAAAATCTAAAACAAGAAGAAAAAAGTAATTTCTTACCAACATCAATATGAGGAAGTCCATTAATAAGTAAATCTAATTCCTATTTATGAAGAAAAATAAAATTTACAAACGAATCTTAAAAATAAAAAAATTAGAATGAAAGCAGCCATGAAACAAAATTTTTTTTTAAATGAAGAAAACATAGCAAAGATTTTTTTTTAAATATAAAGAGAGAGTAAAGTAATAAAATTTGCAAAAAAATAAAAAAATACTCATAGTCTTTAAAGTATAGAAATTTTTTTCATCCCATAAATAAAACTTTTCAAATTCTATATTATTTAAAAGCACACTTAACTTCTTATAGAAACTCTAATTTGTATGCTATATATTATTCAAATTATTTTTTCTTTTCATTCAAATATTTTCTTTAAATTTTTTCTAAAATAAATCCATATTTACATAAATTTTTTATTTTATATAAAACAAAAAGGATACTATCTCTCTAAAATATATATAATTTTAAAACATCTTTTAAATAAAATATAAAATTATTGAATAGATTTACTTGAAAATCAAATACGCGTAATAAAGAAATAGGAATTATATTCCATAAGCTGTTAAAAATTAAAAATTAAATGTAAAAAAAGAATATTTTTATTTTTAGTTTTGCACTGTTATTCTATTTTATTTAAAACTATTTTATTTCATTTTATTCTATTATAAATTGTATTTCTTTTCTTTATAAAAAATTTTAAAAAAAAAAGTGTATTTCATAATTTTATTTAATGTTAGATACTCATTTATATAAAAATTGTTTTTTGTTTTATATTTAAATTTTTTTTAAAACTTTTTTCTTTATATTATAAATACTATGAAAATTTCTTACCCAGAACAAAGTGCATCTAATTGATCTTGAATGGATAGTACAACTTTATGTTCTGTACGTAATTTTACATATTCTTCTTTTGTTTCATCTGTTAAATCACAATTTCTTCCATTTGGTTTCAAATCAATAACCTTTAAATGAAAAGAATGTAAAAAAATTCTTATTTAGTACTGAGAAAATGAAAGAAAAAAAGAAAAAAGAGAGAGTAGAGAGAAAAAGAGAGGTAAGAAATAGAAATAATAAAAGAGAAGAGAAAAAGATGAGAGAGAAAGAGAAGAAAGAGAGAGAGAGAGAGAGAAAGGTGAGAGATAGAGAAAAATGAGAGAGAGAAGAGAGAGAAAAAAAAAGAGAGAGAGAGAAGAGAGAGAAAGAGAGAGAAAAATGAGAGAGAGAGAGAGAGAGAGAGAAAGAAGAGAGAAGAAAGAGAGAGACATAGAGAGAGAAAAAAGGAGAGAGATACACATAAGAAAGAGGGAAGAGAGAGGAAAAAAGAAGAGAAAGAGAAAGAGAATAGCAAGATATAAATTAAAGAAAATGGGAGAATTACAGAAAGAAATAAAGCAATTATTTAAAAAATAATTAAAAAAAATTATAGAACCCCTCCCCTTCATCTTACCAATTTTTTACCATAGCAATCACTTTCTATAGAAAACGTTTCAAATAAAATATCTTTTATACCTGAAAGCATGAAATTAAAAAAACACTTTCATCATAAAATATTTTCTGCAACTATCGTAAAGAAGAAGACACTAAGCGCATACAAATAAAAAGTCATGCATTTTAAAATAAAAGTGTTAACGTAAAAAAATGGATAAAAAAAGGAGAAAAAAGAATTTGAATTAATTCGTCTTCTTTTTCTTTTGAAAAATGGCTAGAATATTAGAAATACGTACGATTTTCTAATATCCAGCAAAGAGAATTATATAATTCTAAATCTACAAATGCTAAATCTTCCATTTCAACAGGACGTTGCAATAACTGTAAAGTAAAAAAATATATATATTACATTTATATAAAACAAATGAAGTAAAAAAAAATCAAAACAAATTAAACCAAGAAAAAGTAAAATAATCTTTATCTAAAAAAATAAAAATCATGTTTTATTTCTCTCTCTTTCCCTTATCTCTCTCTCACCCTCATCTCTCTCTCTCTCCCTACACTCTCTACTCTCTCTTTCCCCCTCTCTCTCCCCCAACTCTCTCTCTCTCTCATCTCTCCCTCTTCTCTCTTTCC